>KN835752.1:0-13287 GCA_000827255.1 Suillus luteus UH-Slu-Lm8-n1 | reverse complement strand
CGTTCTTCAGATTGTTCGAAACATGCTCTTAGATGGACTGCACAGACAGTAAGTGGTTATCTTTCCTGGTTTTCGATGTCTCACGTCTCCGAATTTGAAGGCCCTTGGGATTCACGCCCTGCATGAAATAGGGATTATGCACAGAGATATCAAAGCAGAAAACATTTTGATCGACGTTCGAGAGAACGTGCGGGTCGCCGATTACGGCCTATGCTACGTACATGAAGACGAAAGTCCCTTGGATCGAGGACGGGTATATACGACAAGTGCGGTGGGAACGACATACTGCATGGCACCGGAAATCTTAGAAAACGTACTTGACCCCGATTCTGTGGAGTACGGGACACCTATTGACTGGTGGTCATTCGGCTGTGTCGTCTACCAGCTTTTTTCGGAAAACCATAAGGCACGTTTTGCGCCTTCCTTCGCTGCCATCTTGCTGATACCATCTTCTTAGGCGCTCTTTTATACAATGGACGACATAATGAACTATGTTGCTTGGTGCTCCGACAGTGATAGATCATCCAGGCGGTGCCTTATCTTCAAAAATTTCGAACCATTGATCGCAGATTTACTGTCAGGTGTAAGTCTTGTATTGTTTGTTTAACAATTCTATCATTTATCTTTACCGCGGCAGCTGCTGGATCCTGATTTTTCCACACGATACGGCTTCACTCAGGTCGTATACAACGATGCATTCATAATTGATTCTGAAAAGACGCATTTCTCCAACGCATACTCTCATGGTAGGTGAGATCGAATTTGTCTGAGAACATCATACTTAAAGCCCATTGCAGCACAGGTACGCGAGGACCTTCCAGATTCTCTGCCAACGATACAATACAATGAGCCCTCAGAGGTCTGGGCTTGCTTACTGCCCTGGGATATACAGCGCATTCCAAACGTAGATTGGGTCAAGCCGAATTACGAACAATAAATGCACCTTAGTCTAGCTACCTTAACGTATATGCGAACCAAGTTTCTTGGTTCGCATATATCTTCCACATTCCCTTGTTCACGTATTCCCTTGCTCACATATATCTTCCACATTCCCTTGCTCACACATATCGTGCACATTCCCTTGTTTACATACATCTTACACATTCTCTATTTACCATTTGTTCCATATGTCCAGGTGATGGTGGAATCAGAATGGGTGTTTTAAAATAATTGGTGCAAGCGCCACTACATTATGTCTTTGGCTGTGTTCTACCTCGGATTCAACGTTATGCATAATTCATAATCATGAATACATGGCCAGTGGCAGTGATTATGTTAATTCAACTAGACTGGGTAGGGCACAGACGATACGATAGAACGAGGGATAACAACTAATATAGCAAGGCGTGAAGACATCTGCACGAACGATAAGCCTACTAATGCTGGGGATCATTCGATCCTGCGTTCCGACGCTTGCAGATATGCCAGCGAGAAAGGGATATCTTGTTTCCTGCTCTTGCACTATCGTGAAGTCTGACAAGTGAGTGCCAAATGCACAAGCAAATGCTAATTTATGTGTTAATTTGACCCCGCGGATGGCCTTTGCAAATAAGCAGCGTTAATCAAGACGACGAGATCATAACAGGTCGGGACCGCAAAGTACAGATAACAAAATATGACATATACATATCAATTCATGGACATGCCAGGTACCACTAGATATTGACTAGATAATCCTGGACTATTGGTGCAATCTTGTCAGAAACGCCTTTTAGAATGTCTATCGTTTCATTCTGATGGATGATAATGTCAGTCATTGATGAAAAGCTAATCAGCGGACTTGGACTCCTACCCAAACGGTGTCCTGCATTCTGTGACCTTCGTCGCTCAGCACGAAATCGGTGACTTCTACGAGGCGAGCATAGCTTACGAACCCGCCTTTCATATTCTCTTCATTGTCTTGTCCGCTTACCGCAGCAAATACAAGCTGACGGCTGCCTTGTTCAGATGTCCACGCCATGAGACGCTCCATAATAGCGAGCGCTATTTTGACAGGGGAGTAGGTCGGTTTCTCGTACCAGAAGCGCCGTAATTGTGAATAACAGAATCCTGGGTTCACGGCTACGACACTGAGTGGTGTGATGGCTTGCAACCTGTCCGTCAAGGCACGAACAAAGAAGACGTTCAATACTGGTTGAGTTTGTCAGATTGAAATAGGCAGAGAAGGTAGGAGACACATACGCTTTGACTCAGGATACCGGGAATGTATGTGCCTGAGAGATAACGAGTAAGTGAGATGAGGGTGAAGTTTGACTTGTTTACTTACTTGGGGGTACACCACTCTTCGCTGCCCAGCATTTCAAGTGGCTTCGAGGAAGTCTTGACTTCTTTCGCAGGTATCAACCAGTTAATGGTCACACTGGAAACAATTACCATCCGTGAAGGTGTCAAGGACTTTCTCCCTGCAGCAACTAGTTTGGGAATGAGGAGTAACGAAAGCAACGATGATGCCAGATAATTGACTTGTAGCCTGAAGGGTAATGTGAGCCATTACTACGCGAAAAAAAAAAGAAATAGACCAACATGCTCTCCCAGCCATCAGTAGTGCATTGGTAATCGGGCAGCACGACTGCTGCATTCATGACTAGGATATGCAAATCGCCGCCTTCCTTCTCGAACTTGTCAGCGAATGCGGTCACTGATGCAAAGTTAGCAAGGTCGACTATCCAGGACTCGCATCCGTTGTATCCGGTCTCTCGTTCGATTTCTTGAGAAAATAGGCGTTAATCATCTCGCATCAAATTCATTCTGAGCAGTTATACATACCAGCCAAAGCAGCCTTTCCCTTGGCGTCGCTACGGCAGGCGATTATCAACCGCGTTGGTTGCATACGGGCGAAGTGTTTTGATGCCTCGAGTCCAATGCCTACATTGGCGCCGACGACGAGAACTGTTTTCCCCGATAGATCAGCTGTCTCAACCGGAGGCAACGTTGACCATTGATCAATCAGAAAATCGAGACGTGAATACTTCATGACGATGAAGGGCTTGCGATAGATCAAAGAATTAACATCCGAACTTTTAATAGTACGCAGAGAGGCGTACTACGTCACGTATATAGCGGCAGCTGGTAGCAGTCAACGCATTACATAGCCTCAGAGGTGATATCAATGCGTAATCAGGATGTTGACCAATATTACTGACTCATATGACATAGGCCCAGCGTCTGCCGCCGGCACCTCTACGCGTAAGCACACTTCTATGACAGACAAGTCACAATTCATCACAACACTCAGTGCTACAGCCATGACCACAGGATTCTGTTTTTCTTAATACATATGGCTCGTCTGGTGCGAGCAACCCACCTTTTCATTGCGCTCGCTATTCAGGGGCGTCGTCGGCTTGTATTTGCCGTGGTGTGCAGGCGAATAAAGAGGCTGAGCTGTGGTCGCCTCGTAGAGGTCCCCGATTTCGTGCTGAGCGACGGAAGTCATGAAATGCAGGACATTGTTTAGGTAGGAGGGCAAGCCCACTGATTCGCCTTTCATACATGACTGACATTTTCGTCATTCTGAACAGTGTTTCTAACAATGATATTGCTCCGATTATCTGGTAATACCACCCACGAATTGACGTGATATATCTACAGAACAGCGGCGTGTGCCAGTTGTTATCTTGTTCTTGTGATCCTCGTCTCCTCATTGTGCCTACCGAGTATCTTGATTGTTTCGTCATTATGATGTGCAAGCTTGTCAGCCATCTTTCATTCATTGTCAAACGCAATTGAAAGAAATTGGACACAGGTGAGGATTTCTGTTGTAAATTGGGGGGAGACATGAAACGATGTTAACAGTTATATGCCGACTACAGAACTGCCAGTATTTGTAATATTTTCAAGCAGCATTCGGCGAACAACACACTCAGCACATTCAAACACCAAGTCCTGTGTCTATGCCATCCACCGACATCCTTCTTCAAAGTTCCAGATTGCTTTCAAAAAATATGTTCTGTGTGTTCTGGAGGAAGGTACATGATATACAGTCAATGAAAGTGATTGTTTGGTTTGGACGTACTCATTGTTCTTTATTTCTTCTTCTCGATGGCCTCCCTGGCACTCTCGCAAGCGGAACATGACTCTGTCTGATATTTCACCCATTTCTTGTGGGTGATAGCCTGTGCCACGCCCCCCTTTGTCTGAGCTGACCCTCGTCCTTCGCAAGTTTCAGAACATTTGGGGCAGTAACCAAGCTTTGCGGCTCTCTTAGTCGGCTTGTCGCATGAGCAGTGATGCGTACTGGGGTAGGGTGGGATGGTATATGTGATTTTCTCGATGGCCTCCCTGGCATTCTCGCAAGCGGAACATGACTCTGTCTGATATTTCACCCATTTCTTGTGGGTGATAACCTGTGCCACGCCCCCCTTTGTCTGAGCTGACCCTCTTCCTTCGCAAGTTTCAGAACATTTGGGGCAGTAACCAAGCTTTGCGGCTCTCTTAGTCGACCTGCCGCATGAGCAGTGATGCGTACTGGGGTAGGGTGGCATGGTATATGTGATTGGACGTTGGTAGCTGCGATGTGACTTTGCGTGAGGGTGTTATAGAATAGGGAGATGTAGTACAGTACCAGCTAGTGGCAATATTTAAAGGGGCAGGCCGCCACCGCAACATTCACAGAACGTGATCATGCTGCCAATTACTCGGATCTTGGGGATTGATACGCCCGGAAGAGCTGTTGAAGCCCGATCGTCTATAAAAATACTTAAAATCCGAGGCGAGAGGACCAGTCTTGACAGACATTGAGCAGCTGACGCACCGTGACGCTGGCCGGAAGCTTGCTCCTAAAGGACGCAGACGCAGATCTGTAACCTGCACGCAGACTTGCACTGACACGCGGAGTCTGTCAAGTCTGTACAGACACTTTACAGACTGCCCAAATCCCAGACACTCGAGCTGTAAGACTGAACAATTACGAAGAAAATATTCTGACATGCTGTGGGTGTTGAATCAGCTTTTATTTGAAACTCCGAGTCGCCACAACTAGTAGTACTAATAGTAATAGTAATAGTTAAATCATAATGCTACTACCACCAAGGAAATCTATTAATCTCTTGCATCATGTGCGACGACATCGGTGACGACCAAATGTCTACATTTTCGTACGATGGAGACGGCGAACCAGATTCCTTTAACCTCGCTGAATTGCAATCGGTTGTTGATCTTTATTTTTTGACAAGCTGCAAGCTGGAGAAGCTGGCTGAAGGAGGTTATCACAAGGTCCGTCTGGCTATACGTGGCGCAGCTCGTGTTTGATATCTCTAAAGGTATATGATATCTTGCGAGTGGATGGTTCCCCTCTTGATGCTGTCGTTCGAGTGGCCTCTCCTGCGTTTCCGAAGGACAAGCTTGAATCGGAGGTAGCTACAAATACACGGTGTGTATTATTCGTGTTGGTATTGAAGACTCTACGTTTTTTTGAAAGGTTGCGACATGCAAGATGATTGCTGCGTTCACAAATATACCTGTTCCACGTATCTATGCATGGAATTCTGACGCGTCGAATCCTGTGGGAGCTGAATACATGATCTTAGATAAAGTAGGTTGCCAAAATTAACGTGTCCCTTCCGGGATATGCCACTCATGTATCATCTGCTCAAGGTTAAAGGGACCCCTGCTAGCCATAATTGGGGAGATCTCGCTGAAGAGGTCAAGAAGACCGTAGTGTCGCAGGTTGCACGCTATTTCTTGGAGATATTCTCTCTCCGATTTGAAAGCGCGGGATCTCTCTACTTGAGCCCTCTTTCACCTCAATTCCTTGTTGGACCAATAATCAGCACGCCGTTCTACCGTGCTCTCGATGGTGTTGTCCGAGTTCCCGACGCGCCCATCTCAAAAAACATCAATCCCAACAGAGGTCCTTTCTCCACCGTAACTGAATATCTTTCGAGCAATCTACGAGAGGAACTAGAATTTTGTTCCAATCATCGTTCAGTCGTTCTCTCGGAGCTTCACGAATGCGACCCCACTCAGTTAGCAGAGAGCCGACTTGAACTCGGGGAGCGTGTTTTGAGAAAGGCTATTGAGCTGTGCTCAGTCTATCCCGGCGATATGTTGATACCTGCCAACATCACCACTCCACAGAAACCATTCTCCTTAAAGTTGGACGACTTCCGTTTATCAAATGTCATGGTATGTCTATACACGCTCATTATGACGCCTATCATCAATGCACATGTATATTCAGATCGATACCGATTCAGGTCGAGTAACTGGCTTTATCGACTTCGAAGCAGCCGCCATCGCGCCTCTATGGGAATGCGCAGTGATCCCACGATGGCTACAAGATGCGGATGACCCAGAATCCAGTTACGAAGGTGGAACCAGTGAACAAAGAAATGTTCTGCGTGCTGTTTTCCTTTCAGCTATGGAAGAGTCTGCCCGATACCCGGAGTGGAGAGAGGCGTATGACATGGGTCGTCCTTTCCGTCGGCTTACAGACATGTTACAATTCCAGGTAAATGTTTGGGCTTCTAACGATCAGGAGATGTGGGTGGATCAACGTCGTGAATGGGCCAAAACGCACCCCGGGATTGGGTTTCCTGAAACAGAACTAGAAGTTGAAACAGATGAACTACATGTTGATACACCATAAATCCTCCATCTGCCAGCGAATACTTCCGGAGCTCATACATTGATAATGCTAAAGATGCAGCTATTCTGTTTCTAGCATCGGGGGAACAAGATTATCAACGTCGACGACGTAATGTACGGAAAGAAAGGCGAATATTGTTCTGTCTACACCCGTGATTATGTTCTGTGAGTGGATGCGTTATCTACAAGCCTTGGTGAGGTGGAGCTTTGTTTGCAGTTGCACGCACGGAGAAAAGGCGATACGGCAAGAAACCACGATGAGTTCGACGACGATCGGTTCAATGACACTGCGTCGACACACAAGAGACTATTGAAACATGCACGATTTGTCGATAAATTGTGTCGTGTCTCCCTTTTCGGGATGCGTTAGAATCTTTGTCGCAGCCATCGTGCCCTGGCATGCACTAAACTCAACCAGTTGTTGAACCGCTTCTTTGATGGACAAGTTACAATCCATCACACCACTCAGTGCCCAAGATTTCGTTTTTCACGACACGGCACATCTGATGCGAGCAACCCACCTTTTCATTGTCAAGATGGTGCTTGGAATTCAGGAGCGTCTCCTGGCGTGGACGCCCGAACAGGGCAGCCGTCAGCTTGTATTTACTGCGGTGTACGGGCGAAACAGTGGAGAGGATGTGAAAGGTGGGTTCGTAAGCCATGGTTGCCTCGTGGAGGTTGCCGATTTTGTGCTCAGCGATGAAGGACAGGTTTCCAAGTCCACTGATTCGCCTTTTGTCCATGACTTTTGTTTCCGACATTCTGAATGGTATTCTAACCAGATTGCTCCAACTTCAAGCCATCCTCCAACATCTTCTCCTTCTACTGGGGTAGGTCCGACATTCTGAATAGTATTTCTAACAAGATCGCTCCAATAGTCCAAGAGTATCTGGTAGTTGCATGTTCTCGCGATGCAAGTCTACCTTGAGCCATCCTCCAACATCTTCAAAGTTCCAGACTATTTTCGGAAATGTGTTCTGTATGAAGGTACGTTAAGTACAATCAATGATCATGAGTGATTTCGGATTGGACGTACCAATTTTTCTTCTCGATGGCCTGTCTGACTGCCTGGCAAACGACACATGCCTCTTTCTTACCTTTCACCCACGAATTGTGAGTGATAGTCTGCGTCACGCCCCCCTTTGTCTGAGCTGACCCACGTCCTTCGCAAACTACAGAACATTTATCGCACCAACCACGAGTTGAGCTTTCCCTCGTCATCGTGCCGCATTTACAATGATGCTTATTGGGGTAGGGTGGCATGGTATATACGATTGGACGTTGGTAGCTGCGACTTTGCGTGGGGGCGAGAGATGTAGGTCAGTACCAGCAGTGGCAATATTTTATAGGGGGGCAGCAACAATATTAATAGAACATGCTGTATGATTACACCTGGATTGTGGAACTTAAAGAAATATTGATGGACGGGGAACAGTTCGCAAAACCTGGTCATCCACCTAAATTTTCGATCATCGATCAAGCTTGAGCGGCTGATGCGCGCTGGCCGGAAACTCCCTATGATAGGACAGGTGCGAGGATCTGCAACAGACAAGTAACATGCAAAATGTTGAAAATACCTGTCCAAGTAGAATAAAAAATTATAGAGTGTATCAACTGCGAGAGATGGAGTAATGGTGATTTGCAACCTTGTACAATCATAAATATTGATACAGGTCCTAGAGAGACATTCAAAAAGTCACGGTACGAGGTCATTCTCTTATTTTCCAGATAAGAGTGTGTGTAAGAACTTCTGTTAACATGACACCATATTTTGCAGAATATCAGCCTGAATTGTCGAGGCCTTTATCCAATACTCCACCACAAAATCCTTAACTCAGCAAAAAAAAAACATATTCATGTAGAGCAGCTATAATGCTGCAAATCCATAAAAGACAATATGACGTGATTGAGGAGTTACTAACAAAAGATTTGCAGAACCTGCGGTCCAACGGCTAACGAGTCATCATGCATCATGCCTCACGCGTGAGCTTCCCTGGCGCCAATGCCACTTGAACGCCGTTCGTACTTGCCAGAACGAACACGACGGGTCCGTTCATTTGGTGCTCCCCGTTCGTTCGGGTTTCTTCTTTTGCTCTCGAAATTCTGAGCTACTTCTGCCCAAATTCCAGGTTGCCAGAAGGAAATATTCGGACTCATCGATATGATCTTCGGTGTGGGTGCCTGTGGGTGTGAATCAATCTAGTGGGAGGTCTCGTGTTTACTAGGGTAAACAATCCCCCAGCTTCACGTTCGGGAACTTGGTCACATTTTATTAGAGTCACAGAATACAAAGGAGTGTGCAACATGACCACCACCGTCGGCTACAGCAAACCTACCTCGAAGGCGGTGGCAGTGGACTGTGGACAGCACCTCGCTGCCCGTGACTGGACCGGTCGGTTTTGGACACGAGCGCCACTTCTGACAGACTGCCCAAACCCCAGGTGAACCGTTGCCAGAAGGAAATATTCTGACTCCGAGTCATCGATAAGATGGTGTGGGTCCCTGTGGGTGTGAATCAATTTATGGGAGGTCTCGTGTTTAGGGTAAGCAAACTCCCCCGCTGGCGACTTTGCGCTCGGGAGCTTGGTCGCATTTTACTAGAGTCGCAGAATACAAATGATAACAGTCGGGGACTTGAAAGAGAGGTAGTAACTAGTGGATAGAGGCTCAGGAAAGATGACGAGAGGTGGATGATGCTAGAGGGCTTGTTTTGTCTTATTTTATTATTTTTGTTATCCAGGGTTTATCCCTTTAGTTCGGCTCTTGGCGCTCTTGGCATGGCGCGCATGCTCTGTCTGAGCGGTGATTATTTTTCTTTCCTTGCAAATGAGCGATTAGGAGGTATCTCGTTCTCCTTGCTTCTCCTTGTCTATTTATATCCAAGTTAGCACAGGAGAATTTTCCTGATGCGCCTGTGGCTCCGTCTAGTTAATACGTCTAGAGTAACTCTGGTTTGTAACTCCGAGCGAGTCATTATTACACCCTACTAGTCGTACTACCACCACGGATCCTTTCACCATGGGCGACGACAACGGTGACGACCGAATGTCTACATTTTCGTACGATGGAGACGGCGAACCAGATTCCTTTAACCTCGCTGAATTACAATCGGTTGTTGATCATTACTTCTCGACAAGCTGCAAGCTGGAGAAATTGGCTCAAGGAGGTTATCACAAGGTCCGTCTGGCCTAACGCGGCGCAGCTGATATTTGATATTTCTATAGGTATATGACATCTTGCGAGTGGATGGTTCCCCTCTTGATGCTGTCGTTCGAGTGGCCTCTCCTGCGTTTCCGAAGGACAAGCTTGAATCGGAGGTAGCTACAAATACACGTTGTGTATTATTCGTGTTGGTATTGAAGACTCTACGTTTTTTTTGAAAGGTTGCGACATGCAAGATGATTGCTGCATTCACAAATATACCCGTTCCACGTATATATGCATGGAACTCTGACGTGTCGAATCCTGTGGGAGCTGAATATATGATCTTGGATAAAGTAGGTTGCCAAAACTAACATGTTTCTCCTGGAATATTTCACTCATACACCATTTACTAAAGATTAGAGGGACCCCTGCTAGCCATAATTGGGGAGATCTCCCCGAAGATGTCAAGAAGACCGTAGTGTCGCAGGTTGCACGCTATTTTTTGGAGATATTCTCTCTTCGGTTTGAAAGTGCGGGATCTCTCTATTTGAGCCCTCTTTCACCTCAATTCCTCATTGGGCCTATAATCAGAGCGCCATTCTACCGTGCTCTCGATGGCGTCGTCCGAGTTTCCGACGCGCCCATCCCAACAATCGTTGATCCCAACAGAGGTCCTTTTTCCACCGTGACTGAATATCTTTCGAGCAATTTACGAGCGGAACTGGAATTTTGCTCTAACCATCGTTCGGTGGTTCTCTCGGAGCTTCACAAATACAACCCCAATCGGTTAGCAGAGAGCCCACCTGAACTCGGGGATCGTGTCAAGCTTCACAAATCCGACCCCACTCAGTTAGCAGAGAGCCGTCTTGAACTCGGGGAGCGTGTCTTGAGAAAGGCTATTGAGCTGTGCTCAGTCTATCCAGGTGATATTTTGATACCTGCCAACATCACCACTCCACAGAAACCATTCTCCTTGAAGTTGAACGACTTCCGTTTATCAAATATCATGGTATGTCTATACATACCCCTTATGACGCATATCATCAACTCACATGTATGTGTTAGATCGATCCCGATTCAGGTCGAGTAACTGGCTTTATCGACTTTGAAGCAGCCACCATTGCGCCTCTATGGGAATGCGCAGTGATCCCACGATGGCTTCAACATGTGCATGATCCAGAATCCAGCTACGAAGGCGGGACCAGTAAACAAAGAAAAGTTCTGCGTGCTGTTTTCCTCTCAGCGATGGAGGAGTCTGCTCGATACCCGGAGTGGAGAGAGGCGTATGACATGGGTCGCCCTTTCCGTCGGCTTGCAGACCTGTTACACTTCCAGGTAAATGTTTGGGCTTCTAACTATCAGGAGACGTGGGTGGATAAACGTCTTGAATGGGCCAAAACGCACCCCGGGATTGGGTTTCTTGACACAGGTGGACTAGAATTTGACTTGGATGAATTTGATGAATTAGAAGTTGAAACAGATGACCTACAAGTTGATACACCGTAAATCCTCCTTATGAATATTTCTGCAGCTCGACCGTTGATAGTGCTAAAGCTGCAAATGTTCTGCGCACATTGTTCTGTAGGTACACGTGATTCTGTTCTGTGAGTGCATGCGTTATCTATAAGCCTTGGTGCTAGCATAGATTTAGCCAGGCTCAGGTAGCTATTCATCAGAGTCCATCAATACACAAGATGAATAGCGTATGGTGGTAATTGGTTCCTTGTGCTGTGGTGTGCGACCTTTCCGTATACAGACCAAATAGGAGGAAGAAGTTAGCGTTCCGTTCCGTATTATGAGCTGGCTAGTCGATTGACCACGAAATATCAAAAATAGCGAGAAGTACGAGTCGCCCAAAGCTTGTTGCCCAGTGGCTCGAAATTGGTGCATGCAGGAGCCTGGCCCCATATGTCCCAGTAGCCCTGCGCCACTTGTGCACAATTGCAAACACTCTAACGCGAAGAATCCTCAGTACTTATCTGTGTCAACCCGGCTTCGCTGTAGTCTCCCGTAGTGGGATCATTAGAAGGAAGCTGCTTCTTAATAATGGCTTTACTCATGCCTGACTGTGAGAGAACCACGATAAACCCAAAGTTTGAAACAATACAAAATAAATAAATCAACTCATGGGTCACTCAGTCAAGTACTCGATCATGCCCTAGGGTTCACTGCATCGCGTTCAGCCTTGGCCTTGGCAGCTGCCTCAAGCTCAGCGAACGTTCCACTTTTGAGGCACATCGTCCTGAAAATGCCATCCTCCTTCTGGATCAGATTCAAAGGTGTGTCAAACTCCGCAATCTATCACAGTCACACATCAGCGTGAGCCCGCATAGCCTCATAGAACACGCACCTCTCCTTTGTCGAGCACAATAAGACGGTCGTAATCAATCACGGTGCGTAATCTGTGCGCAACTAAGAGAAAAGTATTCACAACATCAACCAATGTCAGCCAATATCTCAAAATGAATCACTAACCCGTAAGCAATAAGGAATCCGTGAACTCCTCCCTAATAGTCGCCTGAATTTTAGCGTCGGTATCAAAATCAATGCTGCTTGTGGCCTCATCAAGCACAATAATTGAGCTCCGCCTAATCAGCGCGCGAGCCATCGCGATGAGCTGCCGTTGACCCTGCGAGAAGTTTGTGCCACCTGCAGACACCTGGGTATCGAGTGTGATAGTCGTCTTGGACTCCACGTCAGTGACAGCCGTCGACGCAGCAGAAGAGGCAACATCGTCAGGCGTGGATGCACGAGATGGTGTGCGGGAGTTACGTTGAGATTGGTGAGCACTTTGACTGAGCATTTGCACGCGGTACAGCACGTCCAAACATTCGCTATCTTCATGTTCATCTGGAAAGGGTTCGGCATTTAGCTGTGCACAATAACCAGAGAAGTCAACGTACTGAATGGATCAAGGTTGTCTCTCAGTGTGCCCGAGAACAGAGTCGCGTCCTGCCTCTAGATCAACCTCATGCAGGGCGCGGCATCAGAATACAAACTCACCTGAGGAATGAAAGTCTAACATACAAGTTAGCAACAGGTACGCACAAGTAATATGTCGCAAACTCACCAAACGAGAGCGAAGATCATGAACACCAATCGTAGAGATATCAATCCCGTCAATCAGGATACGGCCACTGACAGGATCGACCTAACAGATCAACTGAGCAAACATAGACCGTCCTTCACCAAGGAGCACTTACAAAGCGAAGAATACTCATCGCCAAAGTCGACTTCCCACTACCTGTGCGTCCCAAAAGCCCAATTCGCTCCTTCGCATTCAGGGTAAAAGAAACGTTATGCAAGACAGGAGGGAGCTCAGGGGCATATTTGATGACCAGGTCCTCGACGGTTAGCAACCCTTCCTTTGTCGAGCTAGAAGGCCAATAGGCAGGATGACGACTAGACTCGATGATAGCGGGAGGCTCTTGCGGCAAATCGAGGTATTCTACAACACGCTCAACGGAGCTGAAAAGACGAGACGGATGCACATGAGCATAAGAGCATCACAAATCATCCCCACATACTTGAGATCAAGCTCCAGTGCGGTCCAGAACC
>KN835751.1:0-13022 GCA_000827255.1 Suillus luteus UH-Slu-Lm8-n1 | reverse complement strand
CTGTGTGCTTCCGGTCAGAAGAATTAAACACACTGCATATGAGACATACCCAGAACAGCGACACTAATCGTCAGATATGAGCTATTAGCAGAACACCAATCTTTGGCCTCGATACATACACAGAAAAAGGTATTCCAATATAGCGTATCTAGCACATTTTCGAGTTAGCACAACAGCCAACCACGTCATAGTGTAATATGAGGTACGAACAAGCAAATACAGCACAGTCATGAGAGACCAGCGTTGCCTCTGTCGCGAATTCATCGTACTCTCCTGTTTTTATGAGGAGGCTCCATCACCCACCCAGATCAGTTCAATCTACAACGCCATTCTCAGCGAGTTAGCTGCTCTGGCGATAAGGTCGACATACCTCTTGTCCAATTGTTAATGCTGGAGTTATCATAAGAATGGCAGCAGTTTCAGATCAATGTCCTGCTCACCCCAGTCATATACCACCACGACACTGGAGGCAACTGCAAAATGCAAGTCGTTGTTAAAACGAGACATCACCAATTGATACGACAAACCTATCCAATAGCTAGAAAGTAGCTGGAGATCAATCATCGGCCACAAACTGGGATCATTTGAGACGAAGGTCATATTCGAGGGATGGGTGTGAGCGAGTGATGTTGGGGGAATTAAAGATCTACTCAATGTGTGCGTGCTAGATATACCACCGTCCAGCGCCTGTGTCGCCAAAACGGGATGATGGAAACGGACATTTGACCGCGCCTCGAGACCCTTGATTCTGTGAAGTCAGTATTGCGGTACCCATGAAAATAGGAAGTCATCAAAGTAAATTTTAATTTGCAAACCAGTATAATGCATGCGACTGCTTGAAAACCAGGAAAGTGTCAGTCGTTGGCGATGTCGGCGGCTTATTTCCAACGCGATTTTGGGTTGTTCTCGTTGCAGGCTTGCATAAATCGAAAAGTTCTGAAAGAAATTAATCTAACACAGGTCTAAGCGTGGTGTGATTGAACAAAGTACTCACATGTACCCCCTTCGGCCTTGCTGTACAAGCCCGAGGCGTAACAGCTCCTTCGATACTTCTTATCGACCAAGGGCCATCTTGCGGCATAGCACCAGATAAGTCAAACAAGAAACTGTAACACAGAGTGGGTCGAAGCAGAATAAATGTAACTCGCTATATCCGGCGCACCATCATGATGCACTTGCATAAGTGGGCAGTGGAGTTATGTCGGGGCGGTGAACAAAGGCATCGCACTGTTTCATTAATTATATCTGTTGTGTACTTATGAGACACCACCCAGAAATCGCACATGCGAAATAGGATACCTGCAACACGCCGGAAGCTTCAGTTCTGATCGTAAAGGCTCATGTTGATGGCCATTGTGTGCATGACGCATATATATATAAGTGGAGGTAGATCATGGAGGTACTGTACTACTACTACTAGTAAAGTAATTTCGACCAATGGTTGTTTGTTTGTGTTTGAGTCCCTTGTGTAGCTTTGTCGTCCATCTCGTTTTGTGACTAACTGAGTACAATGTGCGTCTGATATGATGATCATTCCACGATTAATCATCTTCGACGGTGCAAAAGATTCCATTTTGTGTAGTCGAAATCTTATCTTGCCCACATGCATTCAATCTAACGGACCTTCATCATGCTCAGCAATTTAATGGGCAGGCTACTAAAGTCCCACCGTAAAATGATTCCACCTCGTACGTGCATCGCCAAAGTCCGATACACAAACCATCTCATGGCGCCATTGTTCTTGCCGTGCGCTGCAATAGACAAAATTTGGAACAGACCTCTGCAAACGATGAAGCTGGCGGCTATAACTGCCAAGGGTCCAATCAACGATATACGCAGGCAGTATCTCCCCATCGATGAATTCCACAACTACCCATGTATCAGAGCTCCCCGTCGTACATCAGGAACAAGGACGCCCTTGGTCTATTACCTTGTCAGCTCCGGTGACTCATTATAAGCCGGGGAAGCAAACAAGTAAATGATTTGAAGTGATAGCTTCGTTTGTCACTGACCGGATGTCAAAGCTTGTCACATAGCACTGGCAGGAGATACCTCACGCAAGTATTTCAGCAGGAGTCGTGCCGCTGTCTATTAGCAAGTTACAGGCATCCCGCCAAATCCTGCAGCTCAAGCACGCATCCCACATGGCACTGGGCAACTGTCTCAAGAGTACCGTACCAGAATCAGTACGATATTCGGACGTTGACGTCGTCCACGACGAATATTACGAGGGAAAAGATACCTCATGAATGACAAATACTTGGGGACAATGGTACCTGGGCTGCCTGCCACTGGGCGATATTCGATCGAGTCTCCGCAGACGGAACACGTCAGTTAGATACTCATATCCAAGGAAAGAGGGACCTCAACGATGACGCAGAGTCACGAGGCTTATCGACCAGCCCCGCGAATTGATTCAACTTGGTCAAACAAGTTTAACCCCGATTAAACCACGCGATATTACGCTAGGTACTAAAGAAGGCATGGCTGCCTTCCTTTCTTTTGTGTCGTGTGCTTTGTTGTTGGAAGCTGATCAAGCAATATCACGAGGGGAGGCTTGAGGCGCACACGTAAACCTCAGGGTGAGAGTTATGTGCTGACAAGACTAGCGTGGCAACGGGGGACGCCAATCAAGCTCACTGGTAGATGCTGACTCGGTGCTTACGAATGAACTTGAAGCTCAGCACGTTTAAAGGTTGGCTTGCAATCCTTCAAACCCCACATCTCAGCACTCTACCATGCAGCCACTTGTCCTGTATGACATCCTCTCCGAGCTACCAGGTAATAACTGGTCACCCAACCCTGCAAAGACGAGGTCAGTGTTTCATGTTCTGTATCCCACACTTTTGATATCTGATCAAAGCATACCGCGCCCCAGGTTCGTTTTGCGCTACAAGAATATTCCATTCGTGACTCTCTGGGTCGAATACGCAGAGATTTCCATTGCTATGAAGTCCATCGGTGCAACGCCAATCGGGCGCAAAGACCGTCAAGGCGCAGATGTCTACACCATCCCGGTCCTCAGCGACCCCAACACCGGAGCCATCATCACTGACACCCTCGAAATCGCGTCCTACCTCGAAAAGACATATCCCGAGAAGCCCATCTTCCCCAACAACTCAGAACCCTTCATACGCGAATTGAACTCCACCTTTGCTAGCCTCCTTCTACCTGCTATCAAGCCTTTATTCGCACGCACCGCAGAAATATTGAGTCCTGTCAGTGGCAAGTTCTTCACCGAAGCTCGCTCGGTGTACGTCCCGCTGCCTTGGGGTGTGGAGCATGATGAAGACTGGGATCCACTAGAGAAGATGTACAATACGGTGTACGAATGGTATCAGAAGACCGAGGGTAAGTGGATCATGGGCGACGCCTTTTCGTATGCAGACATAACTGTTGCTTCTTCATTGCTGTGGTACAAACGAGTTGTGAAGGAGGATGAGTGGGCCAGGATCAGTTCTTGGAATGGGGGGAAATGGGTCCAACTCCTTGCAGATGTTGAGCAGGAGTGCAATTTGGCTTAGAAGACTGTATACTGTCGCATTTATTTCAGAAATGATAAATTCATTCAGTAACAGGTTAACTCAAGTCATCATCGCAGTCAGAAAGTGTGCACTACACCACAATGGTCATTGTTGTAAGCCGACCCACAGATATCGAAGTTATGCGTCTCTAATTCCGTACGACGTTCGAGAGCTTTATCGCCTTCTCTGCTGCTGTATATTTGCCTCCTCCCTGCTGACTCGCCCTCGTTTCTCTGCGGTGGTTGGCACAGGGTCTCTTCCTTGCAAAGTGATAACGCAGGTGACATATTCCTCGCTAGCAGGAGCAGACGACTGATACGGGCGAGATCTTGGCCAAAAGCTTCCGGAGTTGGAAACCGAGGGCGGATGGAGTGGGGCAGGGTTGCCAGTGGGAACAGCACCGGGTTCCTTGACGGGGAGCCCACGATGGGAGAATCAGGGAGGTTGATGACGACCACAGTTAAAACGAGTAGTGGGATGCCGGGATTAAAGCCGGACCGCGAGAGGGGAAGAGTACATCGCCTAATGACAGAGGAGAGGGTAGAGAGTCAGGCGAGGCAATTATGGGGGGTATGGAGTAGAGGACAGGCAGTGAGTGCTTCTTGGACCCAAAGAGGCTGAGGTCAACATGAAGGTCGTAAGAAGGATGGAGCGACGGGGAACGCTGTAAGTGAGTGTACAAAGCCAAAAGGTTTCGAATGTCGTCGAGCATACGCAAGGATGCAAAGAAGGTGTTGGCATCGGCCCGCCTTGGCAGCAGATATCGAAGACTGTACATGTCATGGGTCGCGCGCGTTCCTCGCACCTAGAACTGGTAGACTTTCCTTCGCAAAACTGTTGGAATCTGGCGATTATTCGAGATGGGCAAACACAACACTGGGACCTGGATCGTGCACTGTGAACCGGAATGGGTGTCTCAAACAGTGGATCAATGCAGAACATGCATACCCCTCCCATTTGATCATCAAGCCACCACAACAGCCTGTGGTCTAGCCAGGCCCATCGGACAAAACAAAAAACATAGGGATAGCAGTGACATTAATGACACGCAGAGTCCTCTGAGATTCGAAGCCGCGGAAGCAGTAATCACAAACTTTCCTTCGCAGAATCGTTAATGTGGTGAATGTTTGAGATAGGTAAACACAACACTAGGCCCTGAATCGTGCATCGTGAATTCTGCATGAGCGCCTTCAAGCAGTGGAACATGCATACCCCTCCCATTTGATCATCAAGCCACCACAACAGCCTGTGGTCTGGCCAGGCCCATCGGACAAAACAAAAAACATAGGGATAGCAGGGACATTAATGACACGCAGAGTCCTCCGAGATTCGAAGCCGCGGAAGCAGTAATCGTAGACTTTCCTTCGCAGAACCGTTGGGATCTGGCGAATGTCCGAGATGAACAAACGCAGCACTAGGCCTGGATCGTGCATCGTGAATTCTGCATGAGTCTTAACGAAGAACATCGCAACGGAGATCTTGCACACCATCATGTGCGGTTATGATCCTGGCAAAACGCATGTCAGATGTCAGCTTGATATTTATGAGCATGCCAATTTCGTCTTCTCTTTTTAGCATCGTCTCGATGGATGACGACGGGCTGTGTTCCCAGGCTCGCCATGTCTAAAATGCTCGACAGCATCTTAACCTACCCGCAGACAAGATCCGACCCATCATAGTTCTCGAGCAACCAAACACCCATCTTTTCCCACTGTGCGAAGCACGGGATCGTTCGAAATGTTTACTGGCAGTTGGATGATCCGATTTTCGCAACTCGAAGTAACCTCGCCGTTGGTGTGAGAGAAGGAATATTTTTGGGTGAGCCTGTTGTAGGTATGAGGGCAGTGTTGCAGGGAATAGCACTCGTTTTTTAAAAAAAAAAACATGGCCGAGTCTGTAGATGGAACTTGGTAGAATAATCTGGGCTGTTTCAGTGACTACTCAGAGGGATGACAGAAAACAAGGGCGCACGCACCAACTGCAACGAGCAGAAGCACTAAAAATAGAAGGATAGAAAATGAATGTATTGCGAGTATCGCAAGCTAGACGTTACTTTGCAAATTCCTCGGGTCTTGGTCGTACCATACTATCAGATCCTCTCAGCGCAGAGTCAAATACACCTGCGTGTTCCATGGGTCTGGGTTCCTACAGCGATCAAGGGCCGCAAAAGTACAACGGTCATGTTGAGCGTTCCACTCACATGGCATGTCCCGTTCCCGAGTAACAATGAAGACGGAACCCTATCATGATTTGCACCGCGCGTTCAATAGTACTCGGCAAATCACAAATGTCCTGTCCTACATGGCTTCAATCCGACGATGAAGTGGCAGGAGTTGAGAACGTCGATCTAACAAAGGTTGTTGAAGTACGCACAAGATCTGTATACCTCGGCAGAATTCGATAGATCATAGATAGATAAATAGTTTTGCCTAGCGCCCCATCGACAATGACAATGAGTCTTTTATGCCTATCGTGATTTGCACTGCGCGTGTCCTCTATAGCTTCAATCCGATGAAGTGGCAGGAGTCGAGAATGTCGATCCAACAGAGGTCATCGAAGTACGCACAAGATCCGTCCGTATACCTCGGCAGAATTCGACAGATGATAGATAGACAGAAAGTTTTGCCTAGCGCCCCGTCGACAATAACAATGAGTCTTTTTTGCCCTCCAATAGGTAGAATCGTTCACCAGCCCGAGTCCACCGCATACGAGGGTATGGCAAAGCTGAAAATCACCGAGTAACCAAGTCTGAGCCCGAGTGTCGACCAAAGAGTAGCAATTGAGCTCTCGTGCGAGTCGGACCAACTGACAGCAACTGACTCTGAGCCAGGCTTGACAACGAACGGTCACAAGGGCGGCTCTAGAAATGTGAACAATTAAACAATCAAACAAGTGACACACGCCATAATTATAAGTAGCGCCAGCCTATCATACATTCATGAATTACCGTCCGACTCGGACACGGACTCGGTGGAAAAAAAAACGTAGGAGAAAGGTTTTTTCAAAGGCGGGGATCATCAAGAGCTTTGACATGTCCAAAAGGCACCGTTGTCATTGTCATGAATCAAGGGTTCAATTGGGATTCGAAGGGAAGTGACGGGATGATGCAATTCGATGATCGTCCAGGACTCCAGGACTCGGAGGGAACCAGTTGGTAATGGATAATCCCCTCTGCGAGAATCATTCATGATAAACATGAACTCGAAATCTTGATGAAGACCGACCACCTGTACATGATCCAAGCTCCGAGTCCGAGTCGATAGCATGCCAGGTACTTCCAATTTCACAAATCTCGACAAATGGCATAAACGGTCTTTTATATAAAGACCAGCCTAAGCATGTGCATATGTATGTGCGTTGGGTGATGGTTACGTTCAACTTGAAATTCCCATGACATCCCCAAAGGCCGTACGCGTCACGATTAATTAATAAAATAATAAAGTTCTTGGTGCTGTCAATACAAACTCAATCCTGCCTCATCCATCTCCCGCTCCTCGCGATCGTATCCCAAGCCGCGGCTCTCAAAATCAAAAATTGACGAAACAATTTGACGAGAGCTCATTCAAGTGAATTTGACGAGTGAATTTGACGAGAGCTAGATTTCCTCATTCAATAACAAGACTGAATTTGACAAGATCTAGAACTGCGCTATGATGCATGCGCTGGCAATCATGGCATAGTATATCGAAATCCAATTCCCCAACAAAGTTTTATTTCAGTACTACGCTCATAGATGCTAGGTGGCATGCGCAATGATCAGTACTAGTGCTTACTTACTACTACTCCTTCGTATACGGGTACCCCACGCCGTCCATCCGTATGTAGTATACATGAGAATAAGGTATCCAAAATTCCAAATTCCAAAACACACAGAAGCCAATGAAAAAAAGGTAGTAAGTAGTAGCACCCGAAAGAAAGAAGGAAGCGGCAGCCTGAGCACCCAAAAGAAAGGAAGAACGAAAGAAATAACTATGTCCATCGAATAACCTTTGGTATTGAGAGAAGCGTACGGTATTTTTCACAAGGGATCTCGTGGGGTGGAAGGAGGATGTTGGTTTATAGTGGAGTGGATGGAGGATGAGGATGGTGGGTTGCTCTACGCCCGAGGCACGTTCACCCCATTCCTAGTAGACGCGTGTTTGTCGCTCGTCGTGCATGCACGCCCAGGGAGCGCAGCGATCCGCCGCGAGCCATCACCAAGTAAAGTCCGGTCCCCATTCATCCCATTCCCAAACCCCTTCTCCTTCTCACCAACCCCATTCTTCTCAAATTGCGCCCGTTTCGCATTAGCAGGACCCAAAGTCTGCGAAGGAAGCCGCTTGAACGCAGGCCTAAACATCTCCCCCTCCGAACTCCCCGTACAATCACTAGCAACAGATGACTCCCTCGACCCATCCCTCGACCCGCTTTGCGTGCTTGAACTCCCCATGCTGCTCACGCGGGGTACAGGCAACGAGATAGACATCCCGTTCATAGGAGGCGCAGCTCCAAGTCCCTTCATACAAGGTGGCACACTGGCAAATGCTTGGGAGAGCGACGATGTAGATGATGAACTCGACGGACGGCTCACGGTCAAGTCAAAGTTACCCGTCTGCGAATGAGAATGTGAATGCGGATGGGTGGGATCTGCCAGTGTGCGGCGGGCACGGGCACCTGACGGGATAGATGCAGGTGGGCTAGCACGCGTACCTCGCCGTTTGGGCAGGTTCAGGTTTAACGATGCGTTGCGCGCGTTGACAGCTGCTTCGTAGCTACGCAGATCTTCAGGGTTGCCATGTAGCGTCATGCGTGCCCCTTCTCCGTTAGCGTTCCCGTTGCCGTTTGCCATGCCTGGAAGCGCGCGTTCTGCGGTGGGCGTTTTGGAGCTTGGAAGTGAGGACACACGGACTCTGCGACGTGAAGAGGGGGATTGGGGCACTTCGTTGTGCGGTCCACTCATAGGCGTACGCATATACTGCTTCCACAAATTATCGGCATCCCTCCCCAACCCAGGCGTAGGCAACGCCGAAAGTGACATCCCCCGATCTCTAAGCTGTTGCTGAGACAGCGCCTTGGGCGGCATCGGCGTAGCATTCGGCGAATGAGGCCGCATGTTCATCGCAGCGTTTGTAAAGAAAGGTACACAATCTGTTGAGAGCCCAGCAAGGACATTCGGGTCGTCAATAGACATGAGTCCAAATGCGGAGGAGAACCCGCCTTCACCGACTCGTGACTGTTGTTGATCGGATTGGGATTCAGGCGCAAGTACTGGCGCTGAGCCTGAGGGAGAAGTCATCGAGTCTCTTCGGCGTTGAGGCTCAAGCAGCATTCGCTGTTGAAAATCCTCAGAGGCGCCTTGATACATGTCCCCAGCTGAGAGGGGGAGATGGGCATTGGACGAAGTAGCGCTAGATGGGATGGAATGCGAAGCGCTGCTCCCATCGCTGTAATCGACAGAACTCCGTCTTGGCCTATAGGCTAATCCAACGAAGTTCCCAGTGAACATTTCTGAGCTGAGAGTATCTAAACCGTCCGCACCATATTGATTTTGTGAGAACGCCTCGTCCAAAGACGCGAACTGAGGCTGACTAGTCTGTGGAACCGTCGTACTCTCTCCCCATCCAAGCCAATGATTAGAAGGCTGATTATGACCATGGTCCGTGTAAAGCTCAGGCACAAGTGCCGGTGAACCCTGAGGGTTCGCAAGCATGGGAGCCCCAGCATGACGCAACAACTCAGCCTGCACCCGAGTTCTTCCAGCGATATCGGAGTCGGAAGAGAGCGACATGGGAAGATGGATAGGATTTGCTGACGAAGCATACACATGGTTAAAAGAAAACGGGGTCGTGTATAGCGGATCGCCTGAAGAAGTATCCATACTGGGTACGCTCACGGGTGGAGGACCAAGGATGAAGTCGTCCATCGATAACCGTCCATTTCCGAGAGATGATGATGAAACGGAAGCGGGGCGGGGGACGTGGTGGCCTGGCCCGCTTGGGGCGGTTTGACGGTGGAATTTGACATATGTGCAACGACTCTTGCGTTGTACGCACTTTGCTATGATACAAACGGGTGAGAAATCGAATCGTGGGTTGGGCGCAAAACGACGTACAACAAGGGTTACAACCGTCGCACGGTAAACTCGATTGGACACACTGGTCACATGCTTGTTTGGAAGTGGTCGCTCTGGAGGTTGATGCTGAGCCTTTGCGACGACCGTTGGTGGCGTTTTGAGGTGGCTTTTCGTTGGCGTGGCATTTGTTGACGTGTCGCGATAAAAGATCGCTGTGGGAGATTAAGTTGGGTGAGATCGAAACAAGGGGTTTAGGATGGATGGGGGTTACCTGCGCGCAAATTGGTCTCCACAGTACTGGCATTTGTAGGGGCGATCACCTGTGTCTGTTGAGTGGGGAGCCGGGGGGTCAGTGAATTGATGATGGAAGGGAGATTGAAAGGGAAAGGACAGGGGGTAAGAGCCATTCTCGTGGCAAAAAGTGGAGCAAAATTGGTGCTAGAATGGAAAAAAGGACATACGTGATCGCATGTGACGAGCGACGTGTTGTGGACGGGTGAAAGTAGCCTGGCAGACTGGACATTGGTGGTCACCGCCCATTGGAAGAGATTTGAGGGATAGTTAAGATGATAGTAGTAGAAGAAGTTGACGAGTCCCAAGTCGTGGACGAGTGGATACTATCCGATGACACAATCCTTGTACACATATTTATCCTTGACCTGCATCTATGATTTCGGCTTCGGCCGGCTATGATGTCATACATACCTTATCGGCTGACACTGCTTTTTTCTTTTATTTAGTTAATATGAATTTTATGACTTGTTCCATTCATCTGTATCGTACAGGATATGTTCTTCAACCACCCCCCACAAAATCAAAATCCAAACTATCCATCCCCGTCGTCAAGACAATACTAGCGATTTATCGTGTGACGCCATTTGATGACATCTATTTGCGCGAGATCGTAGCGGAGATCAACCCGCTACAAAAACACGCACAATGACGTCAGTCTATGAAAAACCGCCTCATACAAAAAACGTGTTCGCTCACCTTGGTGCGGAGGTGGGCACGAACACCTCTGCATTCGCCCTATCACCGTAAATTTAATCAGTAATCTCAATCTCATCGTCATAGCTAGGGCTGTTTTTAAACTTGAATAGAACTTCCCCGCCGGGCGTCTGGTAATATTATAGGCTCCGGAGAAGGAAGCTCCCCTCGTTGTCTTGACCCGGATCTCCGCGACAGGAACCGTGCAATCTCACGCTCAGATTGCTTCCATCGTCGCATCCTTGGCCTTGGGGGGCGTCCCCTACAACCGCCGTCGCGATATCAAGAAAAGAAAAGACACTCAACGTGTTATCAACCCCAATATAATTCATATTGACAGGGATGTAATGCTTGTTCGGCAACTTGTACGTGACGGAGTCAACACCCGCATTTTCCGCGATGACGCGTTGTCCCATCTTGTACAACGTTGCCTGTCATGAATCATTAAAAAAGAATGATCATGCAATGGTTCTATCAGCAACGTGCACAACACGGGGTTAGAAGCCTATGACGCACTTGGACGCTAGCGCTTTCATCTAGCGAGAATATATCTAGCGTTCCGTTCCTGGCGCGGATCGTGACTGCGTCTCCGTCCCAGACGCTACCGAGTGCGAAACCCTCTGGGATAGTGAATTCGAGCTTGGCGGTGTCGGTGGGTGGGCTGAGCGATATGGGTTTGAAGGTGTAAGCTAGGTCCACAGAGGTCGATAAAACGCGATCAGTCACTTCCGGTAACGTAGTGTACTCGTCATGGATGTATCCGTGGAACGCAGACCCAGTCGACTTGAGCACTAAGAACACATGTAAACGCAAGCTCGGAAGCACAAGGATCAAGCTCACCCAAAAGATCGGTAATTCCCGAAGTCACTTTAGCAGAGAGCTTGTCTTTGCCAGCAGAGGCATCGACCTGGGGGAAAAAAAAAGAGAGATTGATAAGCTCTCGACCTGGGGACAATGAAAAAGAAAAAGAGGGATTGATAAGCTCTATATATACGTTGGATGGATGATAGAAGCGGAGGATAAAAGCAGGAGGGAAAGCGCCTCGACCGAGTTTGCCGCAGCTCGGCAGCTGATGGCAAGGGAACGCTCCACCTCAGCGAACACCAGTTTTCCACTCCACCCGAATCCGAGAAGCAAGGCCATGGGACGGGCCTTTAAGATTAAGATTAAAATTCGTACCTCGACCTCGACCGTCTGTTTATCATCCCCGTCCCTAACAAACGAATGCGGGTGCGGATCCACGTTCCCACTCAAAGTGATACGAGACCAGCGCAGTTTCTCCAGGGATACGAACGCACGGTGTATATGCGCGTATTTGGAGACGAGGTATGTTCCTAGATGTAATGCGAATCGTTCTGGACTGAGGATGTGCGGTGATATCTTGGCGAGATCTGGGGGTTGTGAGTTGTTAGATCTGACCATCGGTAGTGGACGTACAGTATGTGATGTTCTTGACTGTATGAGACGTGGTGAGCATCGGTTAAAATGTGGTACAGATGTACATACTAGAATCGGTTGCGACGACGACGGAGTTGTCTGCAACGGTGTAGCTGGATATGAAGTATGAGACGATGGAGCTCGTGATACGGAGTGACTGACCTAGTCTCGATATCACCTTCCAAGAGCACAGTAACATTGTATTCCACGACCTGGTGAAAGTCTTTTCCGCGAACGACGCGAAAGACGCGAACGAGGTCTTTGCCATAACGAGTGCTTGTAAGAACTGATTCAGACATGATCGACAACGGTGCTAGGTTTCCTTGTATCTGATAGTTTTCCCTGTCGACTCCCCCTAGGACGTTTATGTACAGGATTGGTATTGGGGAGACTGTTATAGCGGAGTATCACACGCTATTATCAGACTGATAAGCTAACATTTCTGAGTCAGCGCTTTTGATGCATGATCACGACTTTGATCTGGAAGGTATCATGGGGCACGATATCGATGTCTATCTCATCTTCTACCTTTGAATCGACTACATAAGCCCATGTCGCTGTGTTCCCAGATTCGACTCTCCACTGGACTCCATCCTCGAAACAGCAATCTCCCTACCGCAGATAGCCTTACCCCATCTTCCATCTTCCATTCCAACCTATCCCGGACTTCCGACTCCGGAGCGATACAATAGTGCCTTGTTCCCGTGCGAACTGCTTATCGCGAGCCCTAGGTCATCTGGACAGTACTCGATGGTGCCATTCCATGCACGCGACCATCGTCGAAATTGCATCATCTAGGTTTGATTCCCAAGGGCGTCCTTGTTCCTGATGTACGACGGGGAGCTCTGATATATGGGTAGTTATGGAATTCATCGATGGGGAGATACTGCCTGCGTATATCGTTGATTGGACCCTTGGCTGTTACAACCGCCAGCTTCATCGTTTGCAGAGGTCTGTTCCAAATTTTGTCTATTGCAGCGCACGACAAGAACAATGGCGCCATGAGATGGTTTGTTTATCGG
>KN835749.1:0-13341 GCA_000827255.1 Suillus luteus UH-Slu-Lm8-n1 | reverse complement strand
AGTATAGGCGAATCCAAGGACAAAACATTGACCCATACAATGTGACGAGGCTGATCCAGTGGACTTGGGCAGAAGCTTTTTAATGCATGATCGAAGCCAGCACAAGATCCGTCGAGAGATGCAAGTTCGTCGATGGTCAACAATCGGGTCGACGATGGGAATATCCAGAGCGAAGCTTGAGAGAGCGGAAGACAGTCTGAACTCGAAGGTACTGCATGAGCATTTCGAGGTGGATTCCAAACAAATGAGATCGTCTTTATGATGGTCTAGAGAGACAGAGAACGATATCGAATAGGAAAAATTATCGGCCATGCGGGACTCGGTTTCCAGTCGATTCCAAGGGCATCGAAAAGAAAAGAATGTTAACCCAGTGGTTGTGAAGACCTGGTGATCTGTAAGTGAGACATTTCCTCGCTCGAAGGAGTGTAAGTCGCATGCTCGATACTTGTGAAATCGCACAAGGGTTGTGCTGCTGATCGCAATGTTGTGTGCAGTGGTCAAACGAGTGAAGAAGAAAGGGGAGAAGGCCAATTTAGACGACATCCTTATATATCTGCGAGAGAGTAATTGTAAGACATCCGATTTTTGACGGAAGCAAATATCTCACCTGTCTCACTGCAGTCCATGATGATGTAAATGCTGTCATTTCAATCTCGACCAGATCAGCATCGAACGAGCGCACGTGTAAGAATTACAACACGACTCATACATGTTCATGTCGTGGTGGGATCTCGAAGATGCACGAGTATCACAGATGACGTGAAATTGAATATACGAGTGTTAAATGATCAGCTATGGAGGGTACAGTATTGAGATGAATATACGCGAATTCAACTGCGGCTGTGAGAACCACCAGAGTTGCTATTTACTGCGCCATCCTGTCGAGGTATGTCAATGCGCTCCAAGCGCCATCGAGGAGGCATCCTCAGTCTGCCATGCGACCAACACGAACAATAGCAGAGGAACGCCTTGTACCAATGCACGTCTGGAAGCGAATCGATGTCAACTGTGTCGTTGTCTTGCGGCACGGCACCCTGTTGGCTAGATGGATGCCGAGTGTCGTCTACTTTCTTGTAGTCCGGTAGGTTGGCAGCAGCTAGTCGCTGTAGGGCACAGATCAACAGAGCACGAAGAGGTAAGGAAATGCTCGTTACAGTGAATTTGCGGCCTGGTGCGACTTCAACGACTGGTGGCCCATGGTTGTGTCTAGGCACAAGGAAAGAAAGATGCTAACGCAGGGATTGCGCGACTCCGCTCGAGGGGGGAGGTGGAGAGCCTATTTCGAACTGGATACATAGTCAGTCATGCGATTTAGTATGAAAATTGAAGACTTACATGATCGAATCGAGTTGCGGGTTGAGCTGAGAGAGAGGATGGTAGGGGCAATGTAGCGTGGACCTGTAGTGCCATTTTGGAGTCAACTGTCAAAAACCCGGGATATAAAACTGACGACATACATCTAGGGGATCACGAGGTTGGATGCGACGAACAGGGACTGTGTTCGCGCGAGGGAAGCGAAGAAGTTTGCTGAGTCGATGGAAAGTGGGTTGCTGCGAGTCATTTGTAGGCGGAGGTCTCTGCACAGTAGGTATGGCGCGTATTGGTGGTTTGCGGTGCCCGGCGGGGGGACGAGTTGCATGAGACTGTAATGAAAGCAATGAGTGAGTGGTGTGATGAGAGGATGAAATGCGTGCATGCAGTAGATGATCGAGGTTTGACTTTCTGCGTGCAATATTCTGTAATGGAATGTTAGCATATGAATGGTACATGTTTGGGAGAATGCGTACACGAGCCTGAGCCAGGATGTAAGGCGGAATATCACAGATGCAGATTGTGTGATCACCTTCAATGCTTGTCGTGTAAGCTAGTTGGTGCGAGTTGGGTGAGAGGACAAGGGTCCAAGGATTCTGAACGTCGAAGGAAGCGAGGAGCTGGCGGGACTCGAAAGCCCAGAGCTTGATGGTGTTGTCCCAGGAAGCACTAGCGAGGAGAGCATTGTCAAATGAAAGTACTAGCGCGGTGACATGCTCAGTGTGTCCTTTGAAGGGAGTTCCGACTGTCTCCAGCGTCGATGCGTCGAATTCGTATACTATCTTGGGAAGGACATCCTCAGTGGAGCTGAATGTGGCTATGATTGTTTTGTTGTTGTTTGTCCAGAATACTGGTAACGCCGATTGCGTGCTTGGTGATCGATCAGATTCGCCAACCCACCTGTGACTCCCACGTAAGGACTCTAAATAGAAGTGATAATAGATAGGGTTATCACCTGTTAAATGACGGATTTTTAATACCTGCGGGCCTCCTTCAATATTTCTTCGATAATGAGCGACTTGTAAGAATAAGTAGAGCAGTATACTAGGGTGAGCAGGCGTGGGCGTGTCGGCGCTGACGTAGTTGATGTTCCTGACTTCGGCTATCACCGCGCGCCACCCAAACCTTCGTGCCCACCGTTATAGACGATGAGCGCGTCAAATTGATTGTATTGGAGGCGCGTTTAGACACATGTTACAGCTACTGATTCCATTGGGCTATGTACAGTATGCTAACAAAGGTAGTACACTACATGGCCTCGAAGTCTTCCTCTTCCTCACCAGACGACACAATGAATTCCACACTTTTGGGAGCCTCACTACTGCTGCCAGCGGCCATCTTTCTTGCCTTCTTCGAAGGCCTTTTGTTCTTTCCGTTTGCGGCTGGTAAAGCCTTGCGCTTGCGAGAGCCTCCAGCGTCAGAACGCTTCTTGCGTGGCTTGCGAACAACTTCGCCTGCTGAACGGCGCACATCAAGTTCTGCTGTGTGAGCCTTGACTTCCACCGGCGTAAGCGCAGTCCAATAACAAGTTCGAGCCTTGAGCGCATCACGAAGCTTGCGAATGTCCCCGACAGTCCCGATATTCGACGGATTGATGAATTTGATGCTTGCGGGCCATCCAATAAGCCGGACGGCGTATGTTTCAACAACCGCAGTCTCGTAGTTGCTGTAGTTCATAATAATGTTTTTTTTTCCAGTCACTGCAACTGTCAAAGATACTACATGTGAATTTTGCATGGTAAATGATGTTGCCACTCACTCAGTCCACGGACAATCATTTTCCGAACTTGCTTGCGCACGGCCTCCAACGAGTCGCGTTCATTTAGATCTGTAGATAGTTGTTATCAACAGAACGAGTGTCAAAACATGAACTTACTTTGATTTTGTGTGCACGCCCACTGTTCATATTGTCGAAGATAGTCGGCCATTGGAATGTCGTAAACATCCTCCCAAAAATCTTCGGAATTGTCGGTACCGTGCATCGAGCTTTGAATTGTGTCATTTATGTGGCCACGGACGACAAATATGGTCGCATAGGTACCAGTGCGAATGCGTAAGTCGTCGAGCTTTGGAGATACAAAAAAACGAGGTCAGATCAACACACTAGATGTACATGAGAACATACCTCTTTGACGACTCTTTCTGTCGTGAGCAGGACATCTCTTGCTGCCGCCATATTATTTCCTCGTACATTGGTTATGTTCTGCTCACGGTGCTCAGAGAGAGCCGCAATATATCCTGCCTTCTCGTCCTTCGTCAACTCTTTCATCTGAGGGTCATTAGTGACCATCTCGCGCAGTTCAACCAAGGTGTATCGAGATCCAACAGGTTGATCTGAGTGCCGTGGAATTGGAGATTTATGACAGTAAGAAGTCAAGGGTAACTTACCAGTGTTCATTTCCTTGGCCTTGGCGTGAATGAGAGTGTTAGTCAACTGCACCTTGCGTGTCGTGCGATACTTGGTATGACTGCCGATAATATCGTTGATATATTTGGGGGTGACGTTGTGAGCACGTGAGAGGGATCCGATTTTCAATTTCTGCTCGTCCAGGTATAAGGCAACAGCATCGTGCAAGCGCTTTGTTGTCTCCATCTTCTGGTCGTGCTTGACCTTGCGAGATGCTTTTTGAGCATTAGATAGTCGAGGTGGCGGGGTCCGTGCTCGAATAACAGAGCGCGTTGGGTTACGCGCTGCCCACGTGGACGAATTTGCATCGCGAAGAGGGTCTGACCTTGTGTTTTCGATAGGTGATGGGATGCGAGAGGGAGGCACAGATCCACAAGTATCACTAGCAGATGACAGGTTTGCAATGGAAGGGTCACGAAGCTCTGGGAAGGAGGTATCTGCGTTGATGGCCTGTAATTCCTCAGCTGAGAGTGGTATAGTGTACAATAACGGGTCCTCCCAGTCAATACTGTCAAATGAATGTCCATTACCAGACACTTTGCGCTCAGTGTGATTGCTGAGACTTCCCGCTGCTTGAAAGTATTGTTATGTTGTGTAGACACGTCTAAATAATACCTTACCATCATAGTCATTCATCACATTGAAATCTTCAGGTCCTCCGAGTCCGTTGGCAACAAAGCCCCCGCTGATGTCCAGGTCATGGTCCGAGTGGTAAATGTAGCTCATAGTACTTTTCTGTGTGGGTAGGAAGGATGTTCAATGGAGACACCGCTAGAAAATAAAGTCTGCTCGTCTCACCGAGAATCACGTCAATGGAAGGCTCTGGGTGCGTCTGATGTGATTAAAAAACTGCCAAAAAATCGGCATCAGTACTGATTGTTAGAGCCATATCAACGTACCATTAAAAATGGTGAAAGGGTTACTGCTCGGCTCATCAACATTCAATATGAGCGACAGCACAAAAATTAATCGTTTAACACTCACAGATGATCGAAAATATAGAGTCCAGCTCAAGTATGTCGATGGGGTCATCCAATAGGTACTATGTTTTAGAATACGAGTCAATCTAGTAGAATGTATTACTAGTATGTCAGCTCATCACGCAGCCCATACTACCACATGATTGCCACGCACCGGAGATGACCTATCATGCACCATCAAATACCCTGTTGTGTTCCTTGGCTTAGTTAACGTTGTGTTTGCTTGACGGTGTTATATGGTGCAGCTGCAGGCTTCCTTTCGGTTGCACAGCATTATTGGCAAGTACTACGATTTTGTAAGCAGGGGAATCCCACCAAACCTAAACTTATCTTAAATACTGTCGATGTTGCGAAATCTTACAAGTCAATTTTCCGCCTCAAACTCACTGGCAGATGGTAAGTCTCATTTTTCAAATTGTGTATATGAGGTCTAACATACCAAGGGTCATTTGAGTCGGCACAGATCTCACAGTCCAGCTGCTAGGCAGCGTGTGGCTACAGAACGCTGGCTTGCGAAGCCAGGGTAAGTGTTGAATTTTTAAAATGAGATTACACTTACTTGCGATTCCAGAGTTCGAGATGGGCAGAATGCAAAAGCCCGCGCTCGGATGGCACGGTCAGTCCTCTCCCACTCTCATGTCTAATAATTGTACTTACGGATGATTTTGAAAGTAAGCGGGCATGGTAACACTGTCTTGTTTACAGATGTCATCTCTTAATTTTTCTGACTACTCTCTCAGGAAAAAACACCAACCAGCCCACGTAGAGCCAAAGCCATCCATCCGACTCGCAGCCCCTTTGGCCATTTCGCCCGCAGTCGACAGTCCCAATTTTCGCGATGTCACTCCTGAAGCCGACGATAACTCTATACTCACTATGCAGGATCTCCTCAGTTGTTCTTGCGACTTTCCAACCCTCCAAAGTCTCGAGATTATGGTCAACCTATGGAAAAAGGACTGGGAGTCTGAAGATAAGTGGAATGAGTCATATGGGAAACTACTCAGTCATGCCAGATGCAAGGGGGGACAATGGACGGCCATTTTCTTTGAGGAGTGCGGCATACATGCTTCGGAGGGGCGAGCACTTCTTGAAAGCATTCGGGAAGTTGTGCATACCAATTGCCCGTATTGCAGGGAGCGGCTCAAGTACGACATCATTCTACTATATGATTTGATTGTTTGCGTCATTTCTGAGATCAAGTTCTTTGAAGTTAAAGTAGAAAATAATTACTAGTCTGCCTGTATCATAGGATCCCTCATGTGGATGTAACAGAAATTTGGACCACCAGATCAGAAATTAGTTGCTGAGGCCGAGAGATGATATTCCACCTGTAGTACAGATGAGTATAGCGAATATGGCGAACGCATAACGAACGCATAACGAACGCATGGCGAACACATGGCGAACGTATAACGAACGTATAACGAATGCATGGCGAACTCATGGCGAACTCACAGCAAACATTTGTGTAGAGCACTTTCAGAGGATTATAAATTACTCTAACTATGTTGAAGGCTAACATCTGTAACATGCAAGTGGTCGCAGTTAATGTGAGCTACGAGAATTTAAGACTACTAGACTAAGACCGTGATCATATAGTGTTACTGGCTGGAGTCAGTTACTACATGTGGACCTTAGTAAGGTAACTACTAGTATGCAGCCGAATCATTCAGGTTTTGGGCTCTATCGATATCTGTAGTGCCGTGCAGTTGCAACAATATTGAATTCACGCAGAACCCAACGTGCATGTTCTGTTAACCGATCACCATATGGATTGCGTTGGCAAGACACTACAATATGTACATAGAGTAGTACAAACATATCTAATAGCTAATGTCACAGTGGGTCATAGTTTCCGACACGTCATCTACCTGTGACCACAGTTCATCCGAGTTAGAAGACGAGGAGGGGGAAGCTGGAGATGGCCAGAAAGGGCCGCCTGGAATCGGGACTGCTTGCACTCTTCCTTCGTTGTATTTGACAGTGTACACATCGAGTGCCTCCTGGAAAGAAGGGTATGATTTCTGAACATTACCACTAACATAGTTAGTGCGCTCAGCAACATCAGCCCTGTTTCAAAGATTGTAAATAGTATTAGAAGTAAAAGTACAACAATGCTTACCAGTGGAAGAATACACCGACTTCTTGTCCAACCGTTATCACCCAGAAGCCCTCAGGCTTCAGACCATCACATGGTAGAGTGATCTCACTCGGCATTGGAATCATGACATTATTTGAGGGCAACTGCATGGCTGGGAGTGCAGAGAGTGCGGTGCCGGCGAAAGATCGCATGTGTGATGAAGGAAGAGGGTCATGGGTGCGCGAGCTAGCAGATGGTGCAGGGACTGATCTTGTTTGGTTGGCGTGTGGGGAGTTCATGTGCGGCGCTTTGGATACGGTTATTGTCTCTTCGACAGTCTTGCGCCTCCAGGTAACCGTGTCCGATGTCGAGCCTTATCTAGAGCATGAACATGTGGGTAATGTAATAGTTATGATAGACGTACCTGATACAGCCATGCCCTCAAGTAACTGGCACAAGTCTCGGATGTGATCATCACGGCGAGAGACAACAGATGGTGGAGAAGAGCGCGACATGGGGGATATCAGAAGCTTAAGGAATTAGTCAATACAATGACCAGGGAATAGTTGGAAGCGGGTAGCGGCTATAACACTGATTAGTCACGCATAACACGACAATGAACTATTTCCTCCAGGCTTAAGTCGTCAGGCTTTCGTCACGTGTAGATAAATATTGGGTTGGGGAAACAGGTGCACCTGGACTGTCTGAAAAATAAAACACTAGTTAACATGAGGAATTCAGGACGTCAGACTCAACGAATTCGCACCAATCTCTCCTTGCGGTCCATCCGCCACATTGGATCATCGCGGGATAAGAATGGACTTCCCTCCCGCTGTGTGTCGAAAATACTCAAGCATAGGGCGTTAGTCAAGCAAGCATCCACCTGTAAAGAGCGGCGAGAAATTCGTCTGGAAGGTAAGTCATCTCCAAGTGCTCTACGTTACATGAAAGATCAGAACAAATACTTACCTGCTTCAAAGCAATGTCAATCGATGAGCGTCGAGCTCTTGAAGCTCTCAAAGATTCTTCCGCTTTCCCCACTGACGTCAATGAAGATTCCGAAGACTTTGCTTTTGGTGATGTGTGGGATGGTTCCGATGCACTCCCCATCAGCCACGCTGGTGGGGAGTTTGGTGACCTGGCGAGAGGCATTCTCAAAGAAGTCTGGAGATTGTAAGTGTTTCTACGAACAAATGATCAGTGACTGACACGAACCTCAGAAATGATCGTGATGGTGTCCATAGTGTTCGACGTGACAATCGGACGCGACGTGATCGTGTTCTACGGAGGAATGACGCTTTCAATGAGCAAGTACCAGCAATGAGTGAAGCTTACCTTCTATGGAGCTTAGAAAAGTCACAGAAAGGCTTCAAGAATTTCTTTGATCGCCTGCGCAGTGAAGAGACTGATGAAGCTGATGACTTAAATGGCAGCCAGTGGCCCATGATGGTGGTGGATGCCTTTTGTATGCTTCTATGTTTATCTTGCTGTAACGTGATTGATTGATTGGTTGCGCAGTTGCTGAGAAACTGCTACTCAAAATATCATCCAGGGACAGAACCATTGCCTCGGCAATGGTTCGTCAAGGCGTCATGCCTTGCTCTCCAATATCACCAGTCGTGGGCATAACGTTAGAAACCCTCGAATTCTATCGTGTTGCGCACCTCAGGAGCCCGCATCTATCTATTCAAGCATTTGTGAAAACCATGTCTGATTTACATGGGGTACGGTCAGCTTCAACTTCACCTGTGCTCAGCGCTAACTTCAGACAGGTTGAATTCCACCGGCATCTGTCCCGTCAGTTCTCGATCGCATTCGATTTGTACCACCAAATCAGACGGACTGTAGCCTCAGTCTTAATGAAATCACTCCAACGCGACTCACCCGACTGGCGCCTCAAACATGCTTGTCCAGCGTGTACTTACTTGCTTACTGATGAAGACCAGCTTCACTTCAAGATGCTCTATGCCATGGATGGCAACGATTCATTGAAGCGAATTATACGACGCTCCCTAGACGACGACGACGACAATAACAACACTCCTGGTACATCGTCTGAGCTTCCTACCGGCCAGTTGTTTATCAGCGACCGTTACCTGGCTCGAGACTTCGTTGACAAGTTTTCGCAGGATGCATCACGCGATTCGGGGCAGGAGGTGAGTGATTGATACAGACTTTATATAGAAACAACTCAATGTCAGTCAGAACGCACCTGAAGAGAACTCTTGCGAAGGACGTTGGAAGAACATGGATGATTCGAAGACTCAAAAAGCATGGGGCATATATGATGAAACCGGTATATTTGTTGCCGTCTGCCGCCACGGGTTTTGTCTGCTCATCACGGACATGGTACAGAGTGGGGAACTGTAAGTAACGTATACTATTGATTTTCTGTAGCTGACAGGTGTCCTACAGTGCAAAGTATCCCTTAGCGGTTGTTGCTAAATTGCTGGACGCTTTTGGTGACAATCTGGGCGGTGGTTATGATATCGGCTGCCAATTCAACACTACCCTCAACAACAGTTCCATTGGACCCCTCGCACGTTCATTACATCACACTTGCCTAGTTGGCGCATTTCACGGTCATGCCCATAGACGCTTATGTCAGCTTTTTTCATTAACTACCTACATCAAGGGTCTCGGCATTGAAGACTTGGAGACTTGTGAACGCACTTTCTCAAAGTCAAATTCACTTGCGTCGCCTCTACGTTATACTAGTATATTTCATCGCAAACAGGCCATCGACTCTTACTTCGAGCACAATGACGACCTCGAGGTGTTCAGTAATCTTTGTATGTCGGTTGCTTTATCATGCACGAGCGCTGGCTGACATAATTATTTTGTGCCTAGCTAATTTTCTCTACAGCAACTACAAGCAGGCGCTTGATATCCTGACGAATGGTAACGATGTACTACCGAATGCTATGCGAGACCTCGGAGTCACGGACGTCAGCATTTTCGAAAGTTGGCTGGAAGAAGAGAAAGCATACCTCAAGGGCCTAACACGAGAGCCAGAAGAAGAAACGCTACAGATGGAATATTGGCAGAGGTTAGTAAGTCTCGGTGCGAGCAAGTGAGTGTTGCATTTTGGTGTCTTGTAGTTACTGATACTCCCTGCAAATAGTGATGCTCTCGATGCCGCAATGAACCTGTTCGGAACACCTTCTCGCCACTGTGACATCACTGGATCGTATGATGCACAGGTCGCAAACACACGCAAGACTGAAAGCACACGACGCCATGTCCTCGAAGATTACGAGAGAAACCTGAAACTGGTTCAAGCGTTGGAGTGCAAACTTGACATTGTCGCGCGCTGGGTTCCAGATGATGGAGAGTGGCAGAGGGTGGGGAGGCTCGTAGCAAACAGGAAGTACCAACGCGCGTTGGACCGTCTTGAAGGCTTGGTTGTAGCACGCATTTTTGAACTTGCAAAGATGAACAAGGCAGGAACAGGTGAGTTCTAGTGAGGCTTTAGTTGTTTGTGCTAATTCTGTGTTCCAGGCTACAAACTTCGAAAGCACATTGCGAAGGCGTTGCAAATGCGTTCCGCCGCTATCAGATCCGCCCTCAACACCTACAACAATATCGCAAGTGCAATGTTCCCTCCACGGCAGATACTCAAGTGGGATGAGGTAGTTGAATACGCCTTTCTCGCCGACTTCGATTTGCTACGCAATGCACGCGCGGATGTTTCTCAAACTCCTTGGTCCTCGCCGGCGGGTCGTAGCGCCATGGATCTTCATTTTAAGATGTGTCGGGCTCAGGAGGAAATATCTCGCCTGAATGTTGAGGTTCGCCGTCTCGTGACCTACATACGAGACGAAGACATCTATCTACAGGTGTGTGAGGATCAGCTCAAGGCTACTAGCCCTGCCCTTGCCCATCAAGTGGCCATTCATCGCAACATTCGAGGGCGCTTCAACTCCCGCCATCTGAAGCGCCTTCATGATATATCTAACCTCCCCGGTTTCAGTGGGACAATAGTTCCTGGTGTTAGCACGCACACGGGTCCTGGAGAGAGTGCCAGCGCACCAAATGCACAGACCCCTGCCAACATGTTCACTGGACGCATTCCTGTACATAACCTGTCTTCTCCTGTAGGAGCAGATACCCAGGAGGACCTGGATGAAGAGGAGGTGACTGAGGAGGTGACTGAGGAAGCCTTCAGGAGTTTGCACAAAGTCCTCCTCATCACTGATGATTTATCACGGTTACAGCTTATTGACAACGTTGAACTAGAGTAGTAGCCATCATAGTACTTGTTACAATTCACTGAGTCTTTTGCTATGATGCTTAGTTAAAACGCGCCCTCAATACAATCAATTTGACGAGCTCATCGTCTATAACGGCGGGCACGAAGGTTTGGGTGGCGCGCGGTGATAGCCGAAGTCAGGAACATCAACTACGTCAGCGCCGACACGCCCACGCCTGCTCACCCTAGTATATTGCTCTACTTATTCTTACAAGTCGCTCATTATCGAAGAAATATTGAAGGAGGCCCGCAGGTATTAAAAATCCGTCATTTAACAGGTGATAACCCTATCTATTATCACTTCTATTTAGAGTCCTTACGTGGGAGTCACAGGTGCGCCAACCTTGACATCCAATTTCTGTGATTGAACATCCCAGACTTCCAGGCGCCTGCCCCAATTTGACTTGACTGCCAGCTTATTCGAATTTGGCGAGAATCGAACTGCGCCCATTGGATCTTCGCCCTTGAATGGACCAGCCACGAGTTTGCCGGTGTCCAAATTCCATATCCGCGCTGTTTCATCGAATGACGCACTCGCCAGCCACATGTTGTCCGCGGAGATATCAATGCAGGTGATGACATTCGTGTGTCCTTTGAATTTTTTCACAATCCCCGTCTCAACCTCACAGACTTTCAGCTCCGCCCTGTCACCACCAGTGGCAATCCATCGGCCATTCTTTGATACCCCCACTGCATATACGCTCCCCTCGCGAACATCCCGCGCTTCCTCAATCTCCTTGCCCGTCTTCACATCCCATTCCCGAGTGGTCTTATCATCAGATCCGCTGATCATTCGCTGGCCGTCTGGAAAATAGGATATGGATGCAATCCAATTCCCGTGACCCTTCAAAGTGTTCGATGGTGTCAGAATCGATTTCGTGCCGGCTGCCTTCGTCGCCGTAGAAGCCATTCCTGCGTCTCCTGCGAGTGAAACCTGGGAATCAAGTACGGACAAGGTTTCTTCGGAAAATTTCAAAGGCAAAGCGTCTCGTTGTCAGCGTTCTATTTCACTGACGCTGGCAGGTTTCCTGGTCAAGCTGAGTGTCAGTTCATCCGCGCTGGAGACACACGAGACTTTGATCTTACCGAGACGTTAGGGCTTAGCAGCAAAGAACTTGAAGAACGGGGAGTTCTCGAATGTGAGTGTATCTGTTGCCCTTAGGCACCGCCTTGCATATATATATCCCTCACGCCCCCTCTGCCATGATCAAAGCGTCAAAGCCGTTTTATTCCCACTCAATGATGAGCGGCAAATACTGAACCTTTTACCCTCAGCATCGCTTTGGACGCATGAACGTCTACGGAGACCGCCTTTCCTTATCTCATCATGTCAATCTTGTTCTGAGGACGCGCACATATAACCTTGCAGGATATTTCAGCGGCCTGCGTGCGGCCTGTTGGCACGCTTTATAGAATTACCTTTGGATCAACTCTGCATTCACAAAGTTTGATTGTGTCCCTGACACTGCATTCACCCATCTACAAAGTCTAGGTCGAGATCACCATGCATCTCTATGTTGAAACTACAATCCTAAAAACACGATCTGAGTGTCCTACGAACGGTGACGATGTCTGGAGTCAGCCTGCCTGAATCTCCATGCTCTCCGGAGTCAGGCTGTTGATCTGAGCATGCGAACTCCGCACGCTATTGATGTAATGTATATTTTTGAAACTGTGCTAGGCCTAGCACTCGGATCTATAGTATTTGCGCCAGATTGCAACCGCCCAATGTTACAAGTGCCCTCTACTGCCGCAACTCGTGCCACCAAGTTAGTTGCACAATCTACCCATGGCCAAGTTCTATAACGAGATACCCGAAGCTTTCGCCATCATCGACAGCATTCCCGCCACAATCCACGCGACGCAGACATTCCCCCACGTGCTAAGAACGAAGGCTAGTGCGTCGAAGGCAGGTGCGAGGGTGCGCGAAAGGGTAAGTTCTACGTCAATCACAATAATATACCCTTGATCATCAGCCTCCAAGCCCTCATCACGGAATCGGGCTGGAGCTGTTTTAAATAGATAATTCTTACAAAATAAAATCAAATAGATACAGGTTATACACAAGGACAAAGCAATACAATAATTTCCAAGAAAACTCCAATTCCGATGAAGACTTGTATGTCTCGCAACTGTGGTATTTGGTAGATAAACACTCAGAGAAGGTCCCGCATCTCTCCAGAACTATGGTCCATCCTTGTATGTGTTTGGCTTCCTGTTGGCGGTTTGCAATTGGATGCAGTCAGCTACAGCATCATTGTAATAGCTCATAGTTGTGACGCGTCTATGGAGATAGATTGTCAAGGGTTAC
>KN835748.1:0-13348 GCA_000827255.1 Suillus luteus UH-Slu-Lm8-n1 | reverse complement strand
CAGGACCCGCAGACCTTGGAGAAGCACAGCGCATTCCAGCTCGTGAGCATCCCCAGTGATGAGGAGATACAATCAGCGAAGCTCAGAGTCCAATACAAAGAGGGCCTATTCCATTTCGCAATGACAGGGGTTTCCGGTGCAGGAAAGTCATCGCTGATCAACGCATTCCGAGGCCTTCGAAACAGAGATCAGGGAGCAGCACCGACGGGCGTGGTTGAGACCACCGCAGATATCACTAGATTCCCAGATCCAAACCCCCACAACCCGTTCGTCTGGTATGATGTCCCAGGGTCCGGTACATCGAACACACCGGATTGGCAATATTTCACAGCACACGGACTCTATGTTTTCGACTGCATTATCATCCTTTTCGACAGCCGATTTACAATGACTGACCTTGCCATGCTGGTCAATTGTCAGCGTTTTAACATCCCTACTTATATCGTGCGGTCGAAATCAGACTCGCATATCAGAAACATCATCAAGGAATTGGGTTACGACAGTGATGAAGATGAAGATCACTGTCGTCGTAATGCACTGTATAGCTCCGCACGCGAGCAGTACATCGCTGAAACTCGCGCAACCGTGCAGCACAACCTTCAGGAGGCAAATTTACCGGACCAGAGGGTTTACATTGTCGCCAACAGTACTATGGTCTCCACAGTGAAAGACCAGAAACTGTCGGAGAAGGCTATAGACGAATTAGAGTTAATGCGAAATCTGTCCAGGGAGGCCCAGTCAAGGCGTTGCGTTAAAAGGTAGTCGCGAACAGGCAGGCATACGAAGTTTAAAGTCAAGAACCCTGGGTCTGTTGTCCGCAGTTGTCGGCATGTTCTGCATCCATGAAAAATTGTATAAAAAGGTCGAGTTGGTGTCATGTCCGAATCGGTGACCGATGTATCAGGGTCAATCGGCAGAACATCTCGTATTTGAATCCAGTGACTGTCACGATTGCCCCCCTGGTTGTTCCTGCAAGCATATAGATCCAGCCTAATTTTCGTAGTTTCATCGCAAACAGTACGAAAGAACCCGTTCGACGCAATGAGTTACAAAATGGCCGCAAGGTCCTGTGACTCTGATATGCCACTTTGGAGTGCTGTGGGGTGGGACGCAGTGAACGATGAGAGAGCGAGCGGGGGCGTTATTCCACGATGAGAACATAGTGCACGGTACAGTGCTATCATATGATAATGCCATCCGGGCGAAGCAAGGAATGCGAAATCGGAAGTGTCGTGATTCCATTTCCGATTCATGAGCTAGTAATAAGTATATATTTTGAATATATGTAGAATCTTTACCTGATCTGAAGTCTGGAGCTGGAAGTTCATTCGCTGCACGCGCTGGCAGCAAGAGATTACGAGCTGCAGTCAGATTTTTATTTGAGAATCTGTGGAGGACTCGTCTCTGAAGTATGAGACAAAGGTTTGGGACACGGCAGGCCCATCGGCACCTCCAAGCGGAGTGTAAAGATTTCTGTACCCCGTCACTGTTTCTCACGCTTGCTCACTGTCTGCAACAGCGCCCGCCGCCAAGGACTTACTTCAACTTACTTCCATGGACGTTGGGAGCCTTTTTCTGCCATGCGGCAACACAATGAGCTTGCTGCTATGTCATATATTGATCTCAGCCGGTTCTTGCCAGCCTCCTCAAGCTTAGGATGACATCATCCAGCCTCAGGCTCAGCCGCTCAGCCGCACAGCCGCACACTGTCAGTAACTCAGCACCATGGCTGCCCCCAATATACTGCCCCCTTCAATAACCAACTTTCTTTCTGATGTGGTCGCTATATCACCTGACTCTGTTGATGCATCCGTCGTGTCCCAGACTTTGGCCCAGACGTCGTCCCAGACTGGCCAAATCTCTGATATTCTATTCCATGTTGACCGCTTCTATGACCCACTCCACCGTGTTTCTGGCAATCTACTGATCAGGCTATTGGCAAACACTGGTACGCTGCCTGCACAAATTCCATGGCCTCAATTCCCATATCGAATCAGCAGATCTCACTCTCAGCAACTCGCAACCCTTACCGGTTCAAGTAAAGTCATCATTGGATCACTGAAATACAATCGCCACCAACACGAGCCTGTACGACCAACTATCGAGTGTCCTGCATGTTGATGCGGGGAGTACGGGGTCAACCAAGACAAACATGAAGATGACCGTGACAGAGGGTCCAGCATCAAGACGCATAGCACTGCTCCAACGGGATTCTTTTATCACACGTGCGATTTCTCTGTCGACTTGCGGAGGTCACATATTCACTGCTTATCGATCATGGATTGTGAACCAAGATGTATTTGGCAATGCGATACATCACCATCGCATTAAGTGCACAGTGCATTGAATATAGCGCGCGTTTGCTCAGAGTCTATGCATATACTTACCATATCTTTTTTCATCATTTTGATGCCAAAGCCTAACGATTGAGGTGTACGAGGCAATGGATATTAAAGTTAGTCATGACTACGTATTTCATAAGGCACTCCTTGATATTTGCGACCTTACAGCAAGAACGCCTTGAAAGCAGCATTGTTAACAAGTTGCAGACTACTTGGCCTCCTCTTTGTGCTTGATTGAGCACCGCATTACTTACAACACCCAATCAAGGGCCTTTAGATCTGTCAACGTCATGCTTATTTTGGCGATACCAGTGTTGAATGGTATTTCTACCACGAATGCTATATCTCTATACACCCCCTGGACTGTACTACCTCGCGATATACCTCCAGTCATGCGTCATGCACACAATGGCTATCAGCATGAGCCTTTACGGTCAGAAATCGTGCTTCCGGTGTGTCGCAGGCTTTCACGTGTGATTTCTGGATGGTAATGTACATGTACTCAACAGATATTACTCGTAAATCAGGATGTATCTACTAGCAGCAGTGCGATACATTCCCATCACATCATGTACATGATGCATTGGATATAGTGCGTTTTGTATTGGAATTGCTCTATGCTAACCATATTTTTATTCACCCCACGACATAACGGCACAGTCCACTGATTCAAGCGTACGATGCGACAGATATAGTGAGTTAGATTTGCTCTGCTTCGACCCACTCTGTGTCACGGTTTCTTGTCTGAATTACCTGGTGCTATGCCGCAGAACGGCCCTTGTTCCATAAGAGTCATCGATGGAGCTGTTACGCGTCAGGTGGGTCCAGCATGGCTGAAGAGGGTATATACACATACTTGTTTCAATCACATCACGCTTAGACCTGTTTTAGGTTGATTTGTTTCAGAACTCTTTCGATTTATGCACGCCTGCAACGAGAACACAATAAAATCGCGTTGGAAATAAGCTGCCGACATCGCCAACGACTGACTCTTTCCTGGTGTTCAAGTAGTCGCGTGCGTAATACTGATTTGCAAATTTAAATTTAAATCTACTTTGATAACTTCCTCTTCACACTTGAGGTTGCGCAGAAATACTGACTTCTCCCAGTCACTGATCAGGGAAACGTAAGTTATTACGTAGTGTTACAGACTGTTACAGAGCGCTCTGCAACACAATTAAATTCGCTGATGCAATCAAGGGTCCTGAGGCGGGATCAAATATCCGTTTCAATGATCATGCCGAAAGGTCTTCAGGCAGGATGAAATATTTATCTCCATCATGCCGATTTTGGCGATACAAGTGCTGGACGGTGGTATATCTAGTACGTACTACGGACACAATGACTAGATCTTTAACACCCCCAACATCACTCGCTCACACCCATCCCTCGAGTATGGCCTTTGTCCCCAATGATCCCATATGGTGGTCGTACATCGATTCACAACTTCTTTATAGCTACTGGATGGGTTTGTCGTATCAGTCGGCGATGTCTCGATCTAACATTGACTTGCATTTGCAGTTGCCGCCGGCGTCGTGGTCGTATATGACTGGGGTGAGCGGCCGTTATTTCGAACCTGCAGCCATTCTTATGATATCTCCAGTATTAACAACCGGACAAGAGGTATGTTGACCATATCGCCAGAGCAGCTAACTCGCTGAGAACGGCGTTCTAGATTGAACTGATCTGGGTGAGTGACGGAGCCTCCTCATATAAACAGGAGAATACGATGAATTCGCGACAGAGGCAACGCTGGTCTCTCATGACTGTGCTGTATTTGGTTGTTCGTATTTCATATTATACTGTAGCGTGGTTGGCTGTTGTGCTGACTCGAAAATGTGCTAGATACGCTATATTGGAACACCTTATTCTGTGTATGTATCGAGGCCAAATATTGGTGTTGTGCTAATAGCTCATATCTGATGATTAGTTTCAATGTTCTGGGTATGTCTCATGTGCAGTGTGTTTAATTCTTTTGACCAGAAGCACACAGATTCTATGCCATTTGTCCCGCTGACAGATGCAGTGAGTATTCCACAACCATCTCCCTCCTATCCAATTAATACACATACCTAGGGGTGAGTGAAATTCTGACCATTTAACATGGTTCAACATAATGACTACACAGGTGTGAGTCGAGTGTCTGATTCTAGTACGAGGTGATCACTGATTGGGTATTTCAGGCAATATTCGGAACTACGCAGCAAATTGGACAAATGTGGTCATGGCTGCCATGCTGGGCGGTGAGCTGCAAAATCTCGGTGATATTGACTCGACTGAAAGATGCTGCAAGCCATCATGATTGCTCGGTTACATGCCATGTTTCAAGGATCCAGAACCATGCTGATCTTCCTTGTTATCATCTTCCTGTCCGTTAACATTTCCTGTGTGGTACTCGCGGCAATAGGAGTCGAGTATATTGTACCAGGTAAGTTTTACTTGCTGACCTGCAGAACACGTCTCATTGGACAAACACCAGAGGAACTGATACTCTCTGGCATGCATATGTGTGGTTATGGCTATGAGGGGGATGTCAAGCTTCTGATCTCAATGGTTTGGATGCTCAACACTGTTTGGAAGGTCCTCGCGCTGTGTCTTTCGGTCTGGATTGCTGTGAAACACTACCGTGGCTTGCGACGCCTAGGCCGATTGACAGGATCAATTAACGGGGACTGTTTCAGAGTGCTGATACAATCTCACGTGCTTTATTTTTTGAGGTGAGCTTGTAATTGAGAACGTGGTTATCTGTTCCTGCTCAAATTCCGCACGTGCTAGCTTTGCTAGTGTCTCTTGCTTCCAGTTTCTCCATCTCTCTCCGGCGATCTTGGTGCGCTGACCTGTCGCTAACGTTTGCTTATACCAACGGCTCATCATTTCTGTAGAATTCAACTTCTATTGGAGTTTTGACACTTGATGGTACTCTTAATGGTTTATCGGTCGTGCAGATGTTTGTGTTGGGACCACGCCTCATCCTTAGCGTTCGAGAATATCACGCAAAACTCGTTACCAGCTCTAACGCAGACATTAGCATGAATTCGATTGTCTTCCAGGAGCGTGTACACATATCAACTAGCGGTACTGTGTAGGGAATTGGTTGCCGAGCGTTCTGCAGGGAGAAATTTGGTCAAGGATCCGTCGTAGTATTTGTTAAACACATGCTGCTTCGAGGTTTATTTAAGGGGATGTTTATGTATACATACCCAGTTCTTGTTGTATCACTACTGGATGTCAGTGAACTACCCACCCGCACTTGCATCGAGTAAATTTTCTGGAACGTCTACATAGCAACCAATGCAGCCTTTCATACCCGGTACTGAAATACAACGAGACTCGGTATAGATTGCCCAAACAGCTGATTCTACGTGTTTGGGAGTTCTGCTGTTTGAGCATACATATGAAGATGGGGTGTTCGCGAAGCGTGCAGCACAGATGGCTGATGGTTTATTAGTCTGAGACTCTTCATCGATCTGGGAAACACTGAAAGAAAACGAATGAATCGCGCAGACTCGCGGCTCGCCTTTATCACAAATGAGCACGACAGGAAGATGAAGTACGCTTGGCGGCCGGAGCAGAGGGTGAGGAGAATGAGAACTTCAAATGAGAAGGCCTCAGTTACCTCTGTCAAACTATTGATGAAGCATCGTTTATACCTACATTTCACAGTGTAGGGTTACTTGCGCATGCGACTGCAAATTACGTGTCGGGTTTGTGTCCTTGCAAGATCTGTTGGAGCCCATCCTGCTACTAGTAAGCTATCAAAGCAAAGCATAGTATGAGACACGTACGTACATACATATTCGTTATCGACACCGACCCCAGGACCAGCAGATCGATAAACGATACATCGCTTCGCGCGATTACGTGCTGGGCCAGGTCTGTGATCCCGTGAAATATTTGGGAATCGTCTGTGGAATATTAGAATCGAAAGGACAATACATCGCTTCACTGGGAGCTTCAAATCAGAAGGCCTGAGGTACACCTATCAAGCTATTGATGAAACATCAGCCACGATGTTCGAAAGCATCATTCATACCTACGTTTTCAGAGTATAGCGTTGCGTGCATGCTACTGGCAAGCATGGTTTTCAGAGGAACGCACAGAATGAGATACGTGCATACATATATATTCGTTATCGACATCGACTCGGACGATAGGGCCAGCAGATCGATAGACAATACATCGCTTCACGCGATTACCTGCTGTGCGAGGTATGTGAGCCCGTGAATTATCTTGGAATCGCCTGTAGAAAGGAAGCGAGAGCGATTGCACAAGGCCAGATGAATGGCCGTTGGCATCGATCACAGTTGTTCCTACAGGTGATCAGTGTCTGATAGAAGGTGGAAAACGGGGAAGATGGGGAGTTACTTGCAGAATGAGTCTCCCATGTGGGCCATGAACCAACCAATGAAAAGACGTGACTGGTGATATAACGAACACAGGATTGTAGCTGACCATGAGGAACAAGTTCGGGGGAGCGGCTATGATTGCGATTCGATGTATCGATAGAGACGCGAGGTATATTAATGGCGAGGAGATTAGATGGAAGGCTGAATACGAAGCTTGGTTGTTGTTCGATTATGGATATGCCGTGTGATGGACAAAGTGCTTCCAAACCCGCACTTAAAGGAAGCATACGATGAATCAGAACAATTGCATGACGCCGGGATAGATAAGGCTTACAGTAAATGTGACAATGATGATCTAGCAGAGGAGATGGACGACGACACGAACGATGGAACTATGTCGAGGATCTGATATCGATATCCCGATTTTGTTGACACTCGGATTATCTAGATTGAGCGAGTTCTCAGCGACGACCTAGAGTTTGGTTTATAGTGATGTACAGTGCCAGGGCTCAGGCCCGCAGGCCCACATGGATGATGGCCCAGCCCTACAGAGGCCCAGCCCAACCCTATGAGTGGGCTGACGAGGGCCGAGGGCTGGGCCCACAGCCTCTGCAAGCCTACCACTCGTACACCCATCATGCACATCTCGAGGAGGCACACCTATGCTATCATGACACCGTGAGCACAGAGTCTTTCCGCCGGACTTTTTCAAAGAGATAACAACATCGTTGGGAAGAACATTCGCCCCGAGGGTCCGGAACGCGGTGGAGATTCATATCTAGAGTAGGGTTGCAATAAGTGAGTGGCATTACATGAGAATAGCAATAAACAATGGTTTGTGGAAGATCCATTCTTCTTCGTCTTGTCAAGTCAACCGTTTTGGTACAAGGGCATCGTGAAAAATGCGGGGGCCATGATTAATTCTTGAGACGGAGTAAGGTAAGCGGAGGTGCTGAATAATGTTCAGCAGCGCTTCAAGTGGTGTGAAGACTGACAATATTCATAAGTCAATAGATAGGTAACTTGAGTTGTATTGACCGTGCACCTTGCAATTATAAATATCAAATAGCGTAGATTCACATGCCAATTACAGCTGTCAAGATTAGCCTGACAAACCAAACAAGCTTCTCAAGATGTGACCGGGCGCCCAAGCCATCAGAAGACGAGGTGCTGTGCACGCGTCATTACACCTAATAGTCAATTCACATAAGCGTCGAATTCTGCCACGTTGGGCCGTCCTCGGGAGTTCCGCATGAAGTTATTTAGGCGGAAGTTTTTGCCGCACCTATGAAATGCAATGACGCATCTTCAACAGCTGTGAAATATACAGCTTGCCGGTTGGAAACCCGACGCTAGCGCAGTGGCCTCCGAATCCTATGCAAGCGCCACATTCTTCAACGAGGCCTACCCTGATACACCGCGGGACACATGTACGGGTACATACCTCATATTTATCAACAGTCTTGGAATCATCCTTCACACTCCATATGGCCAGATACAAAATGATGTTAGCCGGAGATCCTTCATCGAATCGCGGTTGAAAGATGTGCAGAGAAACACGCCAAAAAGATATGGCTCCCAAAGGAAGATACAACAGATATGGGCTGCGCTCAAGAAAGGCAATGGTGTGGTGGATTATGAAGGATACATTTTCGTTTGCGGGTATCGTTGTAGTATGTTGGGTGTTTGGCAGGGTGGAGCGCTATTTTAAATTTTGAGCACGGGAAATAACTTTGCATGGGGGAAGATTTAGATAGGCACGTCTTGGATGTGAATCCTGAGTGCAACACGGATTTGGGCTCATTTGAGAAGAAAAAATAGACGTAGCTTAAGATTTCATGGATTGGCCCATAAGCCCGGGCTTCCGTGTGCCAGATACTAGTCATGATATTGTTCCCCGGTTTCTCAGATAAAGGACACTTCGATTCACATCCGTTGCAAATGGCACAGACAACAATAAACTAGTCATACGCTCTGGCAGTCTAGTTCCACGGTGCTGCCTGAACGTAGCACACACCCACCGATGATAAACGTATCGATGAGATGTGAATCTTGTGATGAGTCAACTAGCAGCTTCGGAACGAAAAGTAGCAGACTTATCTTGTCCCATGCGTGAAGCAAGGAAGATCACCGATGTCAATATCCTCAAGTCTGCCAGCTGCGTAAATTGCATTGTTTGTTGGACATGCATCTGTGGCTGTGAGCTATGCTCAATATCATCCCATTGGAAGGAGGCACAGATCTGTCAAGTCTTTCAACAAAGGCTTACATTGGATGCCGTTGAGTACTGCCACAGCATTTTGAATGACGGCCCAGATAAGTAGCACCACGGAACGATATGCTTCCCAACCTCGAGCTTGTACTATCTGTTTCAAGCATAGGATTGTCCTCGTAGGTAGTAACCATGACAGGGCAGCCCCGACAGAAACAGTCACCGTCCAGCAGCTTGGGGGTGAATACCATCACCATCCACGGCTGCACATCAATACATGCATGTGACGGCAATCAGATTTTGTGCTGGTTCCATCAAGACGTCGAAGTTGATTAAGTGAAAAACTGGAATCAACGTTCCTGAAGACACGTTTGATTGATTGTTGTGACGGGTTTGGTAGTATTGGATTGATGGTGGCCAGGTCTTGGTCTTTGTCCCGCAAGTAGAGATGTCCATCAGTTACGAATTGTTCATCAGTTAATGTGACTGATAAAGAGTGGATGTCAAACTTGAACCTTGCGGAGGCTTTCTTCCTCAAAAACGGCATTAATATTGGTGGTCGGAAATTGGAGTGTAGTCACCTGTGTGAAGGACAAGAAGTATTTCATCGTTGATCACGATAAGCATCAGTCATGTGCGCGAGCGCCACTCACGGATGCACAACGAAGTATTCAAGGAAGCTCAGTCTCACTGCAGGGCAAAATGTAAAACCGGAGTTCTTCGGCAAGAGACTGCAGGAACCCTCCATAGTGAGATGGGCATGGGAAGTTACAATAGGTGCGGCTTGATGCTAAGTGGCAGCGAAGACAAGCGGTCGGGGTTCAGGATGTCTGAGCAGCGTGTTGGACTGGTCCGAGCCGGTCCGAGAAGTACTCCAAGCGTCAGAGACACGAATTGCTTCCGCTCTATCCTTCCGTCCATTATGCATGTCTAAGTAATATTACAAAAAGCTCTCTACTCGTGCAAAACCTACCGAACTGAGTCTAGTACCGTCTATAGCTGTAAAAAAATAGTAAATGCGCTAACGCTAAAACTCAAACACCCCCACCACTCTTCTCAACAGGAATCCTCCTCCTCTGCACACCCTTCTTGCTCACAGCAGGCGCGATCGACACGTCTTTCAAATCTCCACAGATCTGCAAAGTCAAGGTTTGTGTGAGCATGAGCACGAGCATGAAACGGCACGAATTAACAAAGCGAAGACGGAGTGGGAGATGAAACAAGTACGAACCTCGACAAACTCTTCAAAATCTACATCTCTCACTCTTCCCTCCCCCTCAGGCAAATCAGAAAGCCCTGCCTCCCGTAGAATATATCGGAAATCTGACTCCCGCACGCCGTCATAGGCATACCCTAGCCCCGCAACAGACCGCACGGCTTCTCGTATCATCGATACAGGCATCCTCATCTGCTCCTGTACCCCAAAACCAGGCTCAGAATCGGAGCCGGAACCAGAACCGCCAGACACGCGCGCATACTGCCCAAATACCTCCCGCAGCACTTCAATCTCCCCGGGCTCAAACAACGCACGCGGATACGTCGCTGCACCCGAGAACGGGCGTAAAAGCGCAGAACATCCAAAAAGTGCACACACACGCCGCTGTAACTCCCCTATGCGCAACCAGCCTTCTCCAGACGAAGGTGTACCCACTTCGACGCGTCCGCCCGCGCCCATCCCGCGTAGCACCTCCTCTGCTCTCCTTGCCTCTTCCGCCCTCTGTCTCATATCCCACCCCAGGGTATCACCCATGACTCGTACAACTTCTGGTAGTGCACTAAGTGCTGCACGTGCGTCGACGAAACCTAGGCGTGTGCGCCGCAGGAGCACATCGAGTGGTTTTTGCGCGTACTCATGCGTGAGCGCGTACGTAATTTCGGAGTGTGTGAAGGGATGCGGGGTGGAAAGAGGGCGGTGTGGGTCCAAAGCGGCCGTTTGAGTCGTTGAGGAGAGGAGCGTCCATGCTTGTGAACCGTAAGATGAGGAGAGGTGTCGTGCGACTTCTGGGTGGAGGCCGTACTGCAGTGTATGTCAGTAAGAGTAGTAGTGAATATGAAATGCATGGAAGGGCGAAGGGCTGATACTCACGCGTTGAATCAACCCGATGAACATGTTGCGATCCCACCCTTCACTTCCTACAAGTTTTAGCTCCTGAGTCTGACACTTCTGAGCCTTTGCCTTCAGCCCGGGACACACTTCAATCGCTTCATCGACTGCCTCTTCCGCCATCGCGCGATAGGTAGTCCACTTCCCACCTGCGATGGTCACCATTCCACCTTCATCAACCTTGACCACATGACTTCTCACCAACCCCTCCGTACCACCCGCCGCGCCAGATGAAATAAGCGGACGCAGTCCCGACCACGCCGAAAGCACATCCCCGCGGCGCACCTTAATGTCCCCACTCAGATACCCACGCACCTCATCTATGACCCACTGGATTTCAGACTCGCGAGGGAGAATATCGTCACCACTTAGATACGCGTCTTTCTTTTCTTGGGGCTTGATGTGCGCACGCATGTCGTATGGGTCATCAGTGGTACCTGCTATGACGCCGCCTTCCCATGGGAGGAAGAACACGACGCGACCGTCACTTGTTGCGGGGTCTAGGAGACCCATACCTGTAGGGGCATAGTAGGAAGGGAGGGCGATGTGTACGCCTGAGCTCGCGCGCACGATAGGTTTGTGTGTGGGAGTGGAGAGTGAGAGGAGGGAGTCGGTGTATGGGCCTGTAGCGTTGATGATTACCTGTTGGGATGTAAGTTGTCATCCGGGGCAGAATAGGAGAACCCACCTTGGCTTTGACGTCGAATTCGCCTCCGGCGATGTAATCCTTAACGCGTGCGCCTGTGATAAGGCCTGTGGTAGGGTCCTTTCGGAGGGAGGTGACGCCGCAGTAATTAGTAGCGGTTGCACCTGCTTTAATAGCTGTGAGGATGAGAGCGAGGTTCATGCGGGAGTCGTTGTGTTGGCCTGGGGGAAGTGAGGATGAGGACTGGGTGGAATAGAAATGGGACATACCGTCGTAGTATACTACGGCACCGACGAGCCCGTCGCTCTTGAGCATGGGGAACTGCTCGAGTGCCTTGCCCTTGGACATGAGGTACGAGGTTTCCATGTTTTCCTTGCCAGCAAGGAGGTCATAGAGTTTACATCCGGACCAGTAGTACGGAACCTGCCAGTACCTGGTTGTTCGTCAGTGGTGATCACTGGAGGGATTAATAGACGGGGGAGTTGGGATTGGGTTGAGAACAGGAGATTGGGGATAATGACGCACTTATAGATAGGAAGCATGATAGGGAGCATATGACTTAGATAAGGGGCAGTCTGTAAGAAGACCCTCCTTTCGCGCAGAGCCTCGCGGACAAGCTTGTACTGCTCGTAGTCAAGCTCGAATACGGCTTTCTGGAGGTAGCGAACGCCGCCATGGACAAGTTTCGTTGACTTGGAGGACGTACCTATTGACCAATATATATAGTGAGGTTACATGAAATGAAGTGGATAAGACTTGCCACTAGCGAAATCCTCTCTCTCGACCAAGGCGACTCGTAGGCCACGACTTGCAGCGTCGACAGCGACACCGGCACCAGTTGCGCCTCCTCCTACGACTAATATATCAAACTGGGAATCGTCATCTTCGCCCCGCTTTGGATCAGCACTTCGCTTTAAGGCGTCGATCATGGCTGAGCGGGGAGGAGGAGACCACGGTGGTGGTGGACGTCGAGACTCGTGTGTCGTTTGTGGGTAAGCAGGACCGGAATTGAGATAGAGGTAGCCAGCCCCTGCTGTTGCGGTGGATAGAGTGAGGAGGGTAAGCGTGCGGCGGGTCAGTGCACGCAGTCGCGGAGCCATCGATACTAGAAATACAGTCTTCCCTTCTTCAAGATACTATGAATCTCTTGGAGTCTTTGACACGGTGGTCACGATCGATTCCCGCAACTCAGAGCGTGGCAACTGTAGGCCTCTAAGCACAGCTGGCAGCTTCCAAGCACGTTCGTTTATTTTCTAAAGGCGGTAGACTTGTCAATTGATCATCGACGTCTTGGTTTGGCTCGTTTGGCTTGTGGCCCGACCTTCAAACTTTCAAATCCACCTGGGTTGCCCAATTAGTAAGCCTTATTATACTTGGTGATTACGTGCTTCGCCAACTATTATTAGGCTTACTTGCGTCAAACCTCAACACCGGCATTAAATACTGCCCCAAATCATCTACGACCACAGCTACACCTATCCACAGCGGGGGTGGGTATTCGGAGGTATTCTAGGCATATGTAATCCACCCGCCCCCGCCATGAACCCTATTATATCCATGTGAGGTACGTTAGTGTTCTCACGCCCCTTGCCCTTTCCCCTCACCGTCCTTCACAGTGTCTACGCCTACCCCAGCGTTGCCCTCTCCCCAAGCTCATCCCCAGCACTGTTTCTACCGTCTCTGCCATCTCTGCCGTCT
>KN835747.1:0-13386 GCA_000827255.1 Suillus luteus UH-Slu-Lm8-n1 | reverse complement strand
CCCCAGGCTATGATGATTCCTCGCAAGCCAATTACGGCTACGTCACCGCCAATGTGTCGCAGCCTTCCAGTGGCCATGCTGTGCATGACCACTCATACGACTATTCTCAGGCATACGGCGAGAAGCCATCCATGTCGCGTATTCATTCTTCCTCTCTTCATCAATCACCCATGGAAAATATTCATGATGGTTCTCCGCAGTCATCTGCCCACCTTTCGTCTGTATCATCTCGTCTCTCAATTTCACACATCTCGCATCCGCACTCTTATCCTACACATTATCAGGCTGTCAGCACACCATCACCGGAATCACCACATTCTGTCTCTCCGCACTCTCAGTTATCTACGCCTAACTACTCAGCCTACCGGGATGACTCGCACGATGTTGCATCATACCAAAATGGTTCTGGGATATTGGATTCTGTCCCCGATCATTCAAGTAACTATATGAACACACAAAACAATGTCGTTCATGGATCGTACGGTCACACTCTGATGTCGCATCATTCGAGTATACCAAGATATGACTCCCCACCACCGGTCCTAGCGCCGATCCAGGACGAGAGGGTGCTTCGCGGGGACATCCGGATCCCTCAAATGCACCATTCAATAACACCGCCCGCCTCGCTGTCATACATGCATCATTCCCAGGTGCAAAGTTCATATCCTTATCACGCTCCGCATGTCGGCCTGGGCCAAGGCGCCTGGAAGGCGGATAACGCTCTGCGAGCGCGTCCCTCAACGGGTTATGTATAACACCGAGACTTTCTTGTCTCATGTTTGTTGTTGTGAATCTCGTATTTTATAGCTGTCTCGTAACTGGATTTTCCGTCTTTCCGTCGATGTCTCTGTTTTGTGTATGGATTACTATCGTGCATTTCCTGCTATCTTGACAGCAGTTGTTACGCTGCTTGGTACCACATCGCTACTGCACACATACCATATACCTGCGTATATAACCTGCATATACATACTTTGTACATTATGTTGTTCATAAGAATTGCATCGTGGATTCTGAGCCTATCTTATGTGGCGGTACTAAGGCGGTATTGTACCTTGATGTGACGTTGTTTTCCACGGTGCACACGTACTACAACTTGTTGTCGCAGGCATCCGACTCGACGGTCAATCAGATAGGTCGCAATGCCCAGTGATCTCGACAGGTGAGAAATCACATTTTTGTCACAGCTTGTTCTCAAAGTACCGCAACAACGTGTATTTGGCGATCGAAAATCGGCTTCTGTGCATTGCGTTATCCAATGCGCACGAAACACGTCCGGTCACTGCATACTTCTCGCGCGTTGATCTTACAGGCAAATAGACCAGCTCACACGATGTGAGCCCATATCCGAGGAACAGGTCAAACGGCTCTGCTTCAAGGCCCGTGAGATCCTAATAGAAGAAGCCAATGTCCAAGCCGTGGACTCTCCTGTGACGGTGAATGCTTTCAATTCAATCCTCTCCTAGGCTAATACTTATTCTGTTGTTCTGATTAAGATCTGCGGCGATATCCATGGGCAGTTCTTTGATCTCATGGAACTATTCAAGGTAGGCGGGTTTTGCCCGGAGACGAACTACCTTTTCATGGGTAAGTTTAACGTCCTGGTGCGTTTCAATCGGCTGTCTAATGTTTAATGTCCCGTTGTCACAGGCGATTTCGTGGATCGCGGCTTCTACAGCGTCGAAACGTTTCTACTCCTCCTGGCACTCAAAGTCCGCTATCCAGAGCGAATCACGTTGATCCGGGGCAACCACGAGTCACGGCAGATTACACAGGTGTATGGGTTCTATGATGAGTGCCAGAGGAAATATGGCAGTACCAACGTGTGGAGATGGTGTTGTGAGGTGTTTGACTATCTTGCGTTAGGCGCGATCGTGGACGGTAGAGTTTTTTGTGTCCATGGCGGACTCAGCCCAAACCTGCAGGCTATTGATCAGGTGCGTTTATTATGTTTCATTACTCCGTGTTTTGCGCACGCGTTCTTAGCTCTGCCTTTAGATACGCGCTATTGATCGAAAACAGGAAGTCCCCCATGATGGTCCAATGTGTGACCTTCTTTGGTCCGATCCAGACGGTGTGTATCTCCTTAAGTCTGGTTTAAAAAATGCGATGTCTGCTCAACACGTCTTTCTTTTTTTTCAACAGATATAACTGGATGGGGACTATCTCCGCGGGGCGCTGGCTTTCTTTTCGGCGCTGACATTACCAAAACCTTTGCGCACCATAACTCTATTGACCTCATCGCGCGGGCTCATCAATTGGCTATGGAAGGATATAAGCTCATGTTTGACAACATGATAGTGACGGTGTGGAGCGCACCTAATTACTGTTATCGGTGAGTGGTGATCAAATGGGTACCCTGCATGCGTCTCGGCTTTCGTAACATATCATGTTCTATGACAGGTGTGGTAACGTAGCTTCGATTCTCGAGCTAGATGAACGCCTTGCTCAAGAATACAAAGTTTTTCAACATGCGCCTTCGGTAAGTTCCTTGCTTTTGATCTCCCCCAAAAGGCGATATGCGGGGATGAAATGTTGCATTTCATCCAACGCTGTGATCTGATCATGTCGCGCCAATAGGACGTACGCTCCATCCCAGCAAAACGCCCTCCTGCGGACTACTTCCTCTGAATGGGAATTTTACCTTTCTGATTAGAAGGTTGCTCTCTTGGCAACGACTGCCTGCCTGTCTGCCGCGTGTCTTGGGCATGCCATAAACGCCACTTTCTCATCAAACGGGGCATTTAAACTGCTATCCGTTGCTTCTAGGGACGGTGTGGGCGTAGCGTGGTTGGCTGTAGGCGCAACTATGGAGGTCAACGGGGTGCCTGGCTTTATCGCAATCCCCTGTGGATCCTTGTCGATCTTCGTTGACCACAGTTATGAGACGCCCAGAAGCATGACGTACAACACCCGCCAAAGTTAGAGGAAATGACGATATAATTGCTCCGTAAGCGCTCAACCGTCTGATTTCTGTGCTCAGCGTCTTTAAATAAAGGCCTCGTTGTGAGATCTCGCCTCAGGCTCACCTCATCATGTCTCCAAGGAGCAGGCCTGGCGTACACGCTAGCACGCATATGTTTGTGCTAGTTTTTATTTTCTCCGGTATGACTGAAATTTTGGTGTCATGTCTTGGTTGTCAAGTGTATTTTGTAGTGCGATTCGTCGACCCCATTTATTATTGTGAACCCCGAGTCCCCGACCGATGACAATGTCGCATCGCAAGTCGGCGCACAATCACCATCGCGCTGATGCTGTGCCCACACTCTAAGTTGACTTCACTATTTTTGATCTCGTCTATGTCATGTTTACACGACTCGTGAGTGATCACGATAGCATATTTTGTGATCTTGGCATTCCGTATTACTGCTTGTCAATCAATCAGCCCTACGTCAAGCGGTGTCAATGTCAAGACATAAAATACTTTCGTTATCCCTTACGCTCATTGTCTCGTGTTCCTTTCACCTACCTCACACTTCAACGTTTTTTCTGCCATTTTGTAGGCAAAAATGGCTGTCCTTCCTTGGTTCCGTGCCATCATTTTTTGTGAGTGGTTTTACTTTTTTAACACGTGATTAGGGCCTTGAACCTAACTGTGTTCTCTAGCCTTAATCTCAGCATTGGCTCTTGTGGTTGTTGGTATCTATGCCCACATCGAAGCACTTATCGCTGGATATCATGATATCAACTTGACCTTTGTCGCGCTTGGGCTTGCCGCTGGCTGTCTCACTGTCGTGTCTCTTCCGCTGTTGTGGGTGCCTATAAACTTTTTTTCGTGATGGAATTTGTCTTGAATGATGTGTGAATAGCTTGATTCTGGGTCGCGTGCGCCGCGGAGCGGTTACGTCTATGATTGTATTCGAGATTATTTGGTTCCGTGCGTTGGGCGTCGTGGCAGTTTTATTGTTAGCTGATCATCTTCTAGTCGTTATATGGTTGGTGTGGGTTGGTACCGCTGTTGACACTGTTGCGGGCAGAGCCTATTATTTCCCCGATGGATGTATTTACACTGATTGTGAGTCTTTGGTAGCTGTGACCGTTTTTCCCACTTGTTGATCATGAATACTAGATCCCACAACTAACCAGATTTGTTACGAGGTAACTGTAGCGGAGGGAGCTGCATTTATTATCTTTTTCTCTGGTAAGTCTCCAGTGTATGAATGATTATTGGTTACTAAAATAATTTTCTTTTAGCTTTCATCTACTACGACACCATCGTCTTGTATGCAATTATCCAGGCCATCCGTGGAAAAGGAGTCTGGACGTCTTCCATCGCTGCAGCAAGCGAGGCCTCCGGGCTTCCTCCGACCCAACCGATGCATGCGCCCCAGTATACTGCGGTTCCCGGCGGTCAAGCTCCATATCCGGCGTATGGAGACTACCCTCAAAATGCTCATCCACAACCATACAACGGCTACCCCACTCAACCCCCGAATCCGCAGTACTACAATTATCCTCCTGGTATACCTGCTTCAGGAAATATTCATCCTTCTCCCGGCGGATATTCCCCAGCCCTATCAGGCAACGCGGCCCTCCCACCCCAGCCTAATTACGCCCCATACCCCGCCGCCAATCAGGGCCAGATCCTTCCTTCCGACGGGTATCAAGAACAGCCACACTATGGGATAAGTCGTCCTATTCCAGTCTGAAAGAAGTTGTGGTAATACCCGTGACGGAATACGTTTATGCGTCGGTTCATGAGAAGACAAGAAGGTCTGGTCTGTGCTTCAAATATGTTCCTCGTGCATGCATTGTCCCATTTGCATAATTGATTCATCCTTGCGACAATCGCTCGTATTGATCCCGAGAGTTACTCCTACCACGATTTGCAACGACTGGTTTGATGGGGTGTGCTTCTTGCGTCGACGTGCGGGTGCTGATTGGTATTCTTTGGATCCTTCAGGCAAGTCCTCGCGTGATAGAAGTTGGCTGTCCCCTTCTTATGATAGGCTGGTAACTTGCGAAGGAGCTGCTGTCCTACGTCGGGCTCGGAACTCCGTTCTGAGCGAGAGACGGTATCAGTAGAGGCAATAATACCGTTGGTCACCAGCGACTGACACCTAGTAAGTCAAACTCATTTGAGTTGAAGTCCGGCGTATCATCTCTTTTAATTATTGTTGTTGATTCTAGGATATGGAGACTCGGAGCGTTTTAATGCCCGAGCATGTCATCACGTGATCCAAGACGCGTTTGAACCTGACCGGTTGACCTTTTGAAAATGTGCGCTTTGATCGAAGTTTTGGTGACATGCACGCATTCCCTCACTGAGACTCCAGCTCACTTAACGACGAGGAAGATTGGAGATTCTGCTAGATTAATGAATCGATGATATTCGAATTTTGTGTAATATGTCTGAGTCGTTAACGCCGTATGCTAACGTGCATCCGAATTTAAGCATGCGCCGTGCGCCGTGCCACTGCCACGTACACCCGAGCTTGGTCACACTCCTTCAGTCATCTTTTACTCATTCAGCATAACCGAGTACGCCATGCACGCATAATTAAGTCATTTCAGAGATTCTAGATATGTCGAGGGTACCGACCGTCGTTCACATGATGCAACTGGGGCGCTTATTCAAGGAGTGGCGCAGTGGTGGCGTTCTAGATCCAGTCTAGATCATGTCTGTCGTGCGAGATAGATTGAGTCGAGCTGGAGAACTTTTCGCTTGCCTTCCGGCAGGAGACTTATGGTCCATGACAACTTGTACGTACTACCTGCCCCCCGGCCTGGTGCGCATCGTGCTAAATACCTTCATTCATGAAGTCAACTGCCAGCTCATAAAAAGACATATGACCACTGCGGATTGGTCAATCTTCGAGCACGCATCTCATTCTCGGGTACAAGTTCTGGGAAACACGTATTCAATTTTCGGAGGCATAGATGCAGGGTGCGTACATGCCATGACGGGTTTTTCTTCACGGTTGATGTTGGTACCCAGCCTTTGATCACTTTGCTGCGGAGACGATCCTCGTGATCTTCGTGCATGTGCACGTGTTACCTCTGGGTGCTAACCTCGTTTGGCTCCGTCTGGGATCTAAGGACACAAATTTTGGGCGAATGAAATGTCTCTCGTTGATCTTCAAGTTTTGGACATACGGATTGCGCTCGCGTCAAAGTACCTCCAGTCTGGATTACTTGTCCGCTCGTTCGATTACCTTGAACGGATATGTGATGGAAGGCAAGGCTGTTTCATGCAGACAGCTGCAGCTGGTGTCCGAGCATCCTGAAACTATGCTTGCCGTCGAGCGCGCCCTGCGCAAGCCAAATGGTCGAGTCCTTTTTGATGATCTCGAGTCCATCCTACTAGTCGTTGGACTAACGCGGCTGGCAATGTATCTTCGTCTAGCAAACAAAGCTGGTTTGGCCCCAACCAAATGATGGACGCTACCTACGACAACGCCCAAAGGACCGTACCCAAAAATGTTGAGCATCATCGACCGTACATTCTCCATGCTCTCCCCTATGCGCATCTCCGGTCTGCAAAAGGTCAATCTTTCGCCATTGTGTATGTCGTGGTGACGATGATGCACTTGGTTTCATTGTTAGGTCCTGGTCACGCCTCGAGTGCCTTGACCTTGGAACTGCATATTTCTAGCAGGCACCGCCCGGATCGCTTTTCGAGGTCTAGTAACCCTGCCAACGCCTCAGGAAGCTCGGTTTGGTATTTGAAGCCGCGAGAATCGTTCCGCCTACGGCTGAGAAACTAGGATGGGAAGTTTGCAACATATCATTGCCCGGGGTTGGGTGTTCTCTCATTGACAACCACTGCCGGTCGCAATCGTGCCGCTGGCGATTTTGCCGTGCTGGAGAAAGCTCTACGTTGAGTTCGAGGGGCAAGGGGTTAGACCAAGATGCACGACGGGCAAAGTATCACAGCAAGCGCTATGGGCCTGTTGTGTTACAGAGCATGTCGGCAGAGTCACTTGTCGAGTATTTTTCTAGGCGATCATTGGCCCCCGCAATATTAGATGTGGGTGCAGGACTGACACTGTATTGCTATACTTTGCGGGTAAGGCTTGAGGACGACCTTGTGATAAGGCTCAGCAAGAGAGCGTCGCCACATGTACATAAGATGGGTTGCGGCTCATGGATATATTGACAAGAAGACCAAACGGACACGGGTGATAGTGGTTTCTATTATCACACTACAGGGATGAACATTTGTATACTTCCAGTACCAACGGCAGCAACCTACGACAACACGTCAATATCTAAGCTGGCATCTAATAACACAGATAACCAGAGATATGTAAAACATTACTTGAACGACAACACTACAAGTGTGTCGAGAAGAGGAACATGAGCAAGAAGCGGAGGCGCGGACAAAGCGAACGTTTGGCCGGGTGAGGCATAAGGGAGGGACTCGGAGTTGAAGAGTAGGATGAGGCTAACCTATAGCTGACCTATGCATCATAAGTGATCCCAGAAAGGGCAGGGGATGGCTAGGTAAATGGGCGAAGGACCTGGGGGATCTCGCCTAGCGGTACAGGGGGGATGGTCGGGGAGTAGGAAGGGTCACGCAGGAGCGGTGCACAGCACCGAGGAAGGAAGTACAGGTCTTATGTAGATGGTAGATCATAATGTACGTGGGCTTGGCTTTACATAGGCTAAATTTTCATAACTGTGATAGACACCGATACACACGAAATTACCAAGATACAATGCATGGACTGAGAGGGGTATAAAATGAGCGAGCATGTTAAATAGCGATACTGGAATATCAGCACCGGTGAACTATGCGCGCGCAACACCCACGCTCGTAGAAGTCGACTGAAACCGTGCCAGCACCTCGCTGAGCGCTGCAAAATCAAACACCTTCGACTCCGTCGCAAGCGTCGTGGTCGTGGTCGCAAGCGACAATGTAGTGGTGTTGGTCGTGGTGGTAGATTTCTTTTTCAAGGAGGACTTACCGGCTTGCGTGCCTCCTGTGATCCATGCTTGGACAAGGGGGTTGTTGGGCGTTGGGACGTAATTGCATGCTGCGAAAAGGTCTAAATGACGGTAGAAGGTGTCTGTCGGGTTATATAGTGGAAGCGCTGGAGTGGTGCATGTGTGAACACGTGTATTAGAATAGTGCGGAAACTTTAAAACTCACCGGATTCAAGAAGTCCGAGTGCTTGACGTGGTGATACACGACGCGTGAGCATAACTGGTTGGTGTTTATGTAGAAAGTATGTCAAATGAAGAGGGAGAAGCAGCTTACAATAGGCGCAAACTATAATGCAAGCTCTAAGCTCGACGCGGCACTGAACGAGAACTTGGCCTCCGCCGGTGATGGCATCGCCAATAAATTTACATGCTGTCGGAAGCTCAAGCAACAAAGCTTCGCGACCATTATTTGGGATATTAATAAAACAGTGGTTGAACAGGGGAAGATCTGGTTTCGGAAGCTGTGCAGATGAGATGGAAAGCACATGTGTCATGCCCAAGTCCAAGAGAAGTGATTCGGCAGCATCAGAATCTCCCGGGAAGTCACTGGGGATTAAGAGGCGTAAACTGCAATGCGGTTCAACTATACAATCGAGTGTCCGCACCTACTAAGGTATAATTGATCTGGTATCATGGGTACGGTGTTGGCGATCAAGTCGAGGTATTTAGATACTTCTCGATTTTGCCTGCGCTTCCAGGCGATATACTCGCTGTTTGTGCATGAGGGCTTATAACGGCACTCGCCGAAAGCAATCAACTGTTTCATGAATCCATAATTAGGGTGAATTTTTGGTCGACCTGTGTAGCCGAAGGATCATGAGGCCAATGAAATAAGTATGATGTCGAATCTTACGTTTTCGTACGTATTGTATTGCTGCACGAGCAGACAGCCGTTGGGTGGACATTACTTGACATTTATGGGCATGCGCGGAGCCAAAATGAGTGCTCCACAAAGAAAGCAATGAACAAAGGGACGTAAACTTACGGTAAGCACAGACGACAGTGGGGCTTCTCGAGACGCCCATAGCACAATGCACTAAAACCTTTCCCCCTTGGGCCAAGGCTGATTGAATGAAGCTGCATGCGCGAGGTAAATGTATTAGGAGATCTTCGTACTCTGAGTCTTGCACGGGAATTGTGAGGTGGTTATGGTCTGTGGATGAATACTCGGTGCAGACTGAAAGAATATGGGTTATTCCAAGTTTCTTGCGTACATCTGTTGATAGAGCGGCAGAGAGACTAGTCTGGGTCAGATAAGGTCATAGTAATGAACAACAGGCGACACAAACTTTCCAATGAAAACGTTGTCAGTAATGATCGGGTCTATCGAGATTGGTGTGTCCGACCACGTCATGCTTGGTGAGTAGGTGAAGGAAGGAAGAGAAGGGGAAGGTGGAGCTGGCCAGCCAATATGCCAACGTTTATACCAGAGCCGGTGTGGCACCGGTGGAAGGGCTGATCACAGGTTCTGATCGTTTTTGGGTTTCTATCAGATCGGAAATTGCCGATAGGAGACTATCGAAGCACATGATTCTTTTGCACCGTCACAGCAGCATTAGCTTCACTGCACTCCTCACAAAGACACGCTCGACACCACGAAGAAAAAAGCGATAAATGTATGGATACTAGCCTGAATTCATAGAGCAAACGCACTGAAAACTTGGCTGTGAGTCGGATCTTGGTTGATAACGATATCATGGACTCCTTGGTCCAAGTTCCCTCATCCATTGGTATAATTCCCTCAGCTCATACATTGCCAATTGATACATTTTCCTCCACGGAGCCGAGCAAAAAGCGCGTGTTGTGCACGTCCTATCAGCGCGGATGAAGTTCAAGGATTTGCTTCTGTGATTAATCTTGGCTCGAGAGGGCAGAGCCCAACTGGTGGACAACCTTAGGGGGTGGCCAGGGTAGTGTCTGTGAAGCGCCTTTGGTTTAAGAACTGGACTGTGTACCATATGATCATGTACTTGCCAAGAAACTGATGAAGGCCAGGGGCGCCCATTCCCCTGCGGACCGGTGCGCGCCGCCAAGTTAGCTTTTCGAACCCCGCCATGTCCCAATGTAGCCATTCGACCTTCATCAAAACATTTGTATAACGCCTGCACAACCAGGTGAAAGCTGCAATCTTTCCATCAACACAAAAGCAATGTCAAAGAGGCGGGTAGCTTACTTCTACGATGGTGCGTTCATGATGAACTCTACGTTTTTCTTCCCAACGAAACAATACCACAGGCGACACCGGTTCATATACGTACGGTCTCGGTCACCCCATGAAACCACATCGAATGCGGGTCACGCATGATCTTGTATCAGCCTACGGAATGCTCGACAAAATGCACGTTCTGGTATGTCTTGCCTCCTGAACCGTGTATGCGTCTGTTAAGGAGACAGCACATGCGTAGCGTCCTAAACGCGCTACCCCCGAAGTCATGTCGGCTTTTCATACGGACGAGTACATACATTTCCTCAATCGCGTGACGCCAGAGACTGCAGAAGAATTAACTTATCATGGCACCCGTTGTGAGTACCAGCGATTTCCTCTTGACGCACTTGTTACCCATGAAATACTTCCACAGTTCTGATGGGGGAGGACAACCCCGCGTTTGAAGGTGTATTCGAGTTTTGTTCAATATCAGCAGGAGGGTCAATATGTACGACAATGTCCGTTTATTCGCGCGTTCTGCGCTGACATCCTACAGCTGCTGCACAACGGATATCTTCAGGAGCCGCAGATATCGCTATTAATTGGGCAGGTGGTCTCCATCACGCGAAGAAACGGGAAGCATCAGGATTCTGTTATGTCAATGACATTGTCCTCGGTATACTGGAGCTCCTGAGGACATATCCCCGCGTTTTGTATATCGATATCGACTGTCATCACGGAGATGGTGTAGAGGAAGCATTCTACACCACAGACCGTGTCATGACCTGCTCATTCCACAAATTCGGCGAATATTTCCCCGGGACCGGGACTCAGGAGGATCGAGGGAGAGGAAAGGGAAGGAACTACACAGTGAACATCCCCTTGAAGGACGGAATCACGGACGAGGCTTTCAAGAGAGTGTTTGAACCGGCGAGTACTCGTCAAGTATACACTTACTTCAGCTAACACCTCGTCAGATTATAAATAAGATCATGGAAATTTATCGGCCTGGTGCAGTTATCTTACAGTGTGGAGCGGACTCTCTTGCAGGGGACAAACTCGGATGCTTCAACTTGACTATGAACGGACATGCTCACTGCGTACAGTATCTACGCGCCTTCAACGTTCCACTCATCCTTCTTGGAGGCGGAGGATATACAGTGAAGAACGTTGCGCGGACTTGGACCTACGAGACTGCATGTGCTCTCGGCGTTCAGGACGACATTGATCCCAATCTACCATGGAATGAGTACTTTGAGTGGTTTGGCCCGCGTTATAGGCTCGAGGTGCCAGAGAACAATATGGATGACTTGAATGTACGGGATGGAAGTTTGGACAAAGTGCGTGCGACGGCGCTGCAGCAGCTCTCGCAATTGCCTTGTGCACCCAGTGTCGGGATGCATGAGGTACCAAGGGAGAGTCTTGGGCGGCATCTTGGGTTAGACATCGCTGAAGAAGGCGCCGACGAAGACGGTGGTGCCGATGATTTAGATCGCCGGCTCGCTCGTAAGTGTCAATTTTTCATTCATAACACAATAGAACAAGTCTGACGTTCTACAGAACACTCCCGGTTCGTGTACAAATTGCAGGAGCCAGGAGGAGGCTCCGACGAATCAGACGATGAGCGGTACGAATCTGATGGATCTTCATATCGCCGACGGAAGCGCATGAGTATCCTCTCAAATCGTGTCGTCAGTGTTGACCCTGACGTCGGGAGGGGCCCACCGCGGGGACGACGCTTCTTCAAGAGTGCTGTGCGGTGGGACGAGACGTATGGTCGTGTCCGGTTGGGTAAGGAGCCGGTATTAGGCTCTCTGAATGGGAACAGACTAGGAGGGATGATGGACGTGACTGGGCGGAGTACCCCAGGTGGAGATGTGACTATGGAGGACTGGGAAGATGGTACTTCTGTATGATCTAGGTGAGTGGTGTCATAGCCTCCATTCGTACATTCGCTGTTATTAACTACCTAATATTAAACGACGTTCACATTAGATTTTTGCACTGCTTTTAGTGCTTGTTTTGCCTTTCGTATCGTATGAGCTTTGCAAATATGTTGTTTTGTAGTTCCGCGGGTGCCTTGCAAGTACGTTCCTCTTCCAACGCGCTGAAAAACATCCCTTTCTTCCAGCTTGAGGTTTAAGTGGATGCGATCCAGTCACATACTCACTCTTTTTTCAACATGAATACATAGGGGTCCGTGGAAGGGAGCGAGCACATTCTTTGTTTTTCATCTGGGATGGCTCTATTAAGAGCTAGCGGCAACAAGAGCACGTGCCAGACCCCCGGCGGGTTTTCATGTTTGACGCGCTGATGAGAACGTGCCAGATGCGAAGCGGGACTGCACGAGATAAGTATATGCTGACAGATGGCTAGTGTTGGTGTGCGCGTGCTGTTTTAGCGTGGGGAAGATGCGGCACGACTGTACGTCAGGTCAGCCCGTATGTTGGAAAATGGAATACAAAAGTAAGGATGTCCTACGTATCGTGGTTCGCTATTTACTAACACTATCATGAGATATCCCGGACTCTGTCCTCGTCGCTCGTCGATGATAATGCCATCTATATATGATACAGTGGAGACCACCCACGCGAACTGCTCGGTGGTTCGCATGAAGCTATGCGCCGCAGAGGTGCACCTGCTATACCAGGCGATTTAACAGAATTACATAGAGTTTCGTTAGAGTGAGCCCGTCTGCCTACTTTCCACGTATTTTCATTGAGCAGTGTTAAACTTTGTCAAGCTCCCATGTGCTGCAACAGGTCGTTCGATCTGTCAACTGATTTCACTGGGAATATCGGCGGACCGCCTCCAGGGGGCCCTGTCATTCCGAATATGAATGGGAGGGAAGCGCCCTCGCAACGTACTTCGCTTTACGCACCTGCCCACCCTGAAGGCAGATGATCATCAACTACCCAGTCTTACGTGGCCTCCCCAGTTCCTTCTGGTGTTTCCTACCCCGCACCACCTATTTCCAGGGTATCAAAGGTGACGAGGCTCGGACTAGGAAGCTAGGGACGGAACGGACTCAGTCTTGGGTTGAAAGACTCAGTTAACTATGGATCATACCTAGGGACGGAACGGACTAAGTAGAGTAGTAGTTAGTAACGGATAGTGTAGAAGGCATAAACGAGAGAGCTCACCTCAGTCTTGGGTTGAAAGACTGAGGGAGATTATTCGACGAGGAGAGGAATTAATACGTTGATTGAGACGGAGAATCAATGGGGAACGTGTATGACGCATGGTAGAAAGAGTGATTGTGTATGTAAAAGAAAAGATGAAGTACGTATATGAAGGACATATCTTGATAC
>KN835746.1:0-13423 GCA_000827255.1 Suillus luteus UH-Slu-Lm8-n1 | reverse complement strand
TCGATAAAAACATGAATCAAGGAATCTCTAGGTCGCGGTGCTGGACCCCTAGGATCCGAGAAGTCGGAATCGACACCGCTAAAGTCCTGCGTGAGTAACGCCGTAATGCGGTCGTAGTCCTCCGGGAACTTGAGTCTTAGCTTATGGGCAAGGCAACGTAACTTAAGAATTTGAGGATTGGTGGGTATCTGTGATAGATGCAATGATGGTGTAGAGCGACTGTGGCGCAGCCTATCTAATGATGACTTGTGTGCAGGCGTCGAAGGCATAGTGACAGCGGCATTATTGCCAGAAGACGATCCTTCTGTATCAGGTTCGGGCTCTGGGTTCGAAGAGACAGCGATGACCTCGGTTGTCCTAGACATACCCAGTATTATGCTGGTTCCTGTGGTATGACTCGTACTCTCCTGTTCCACATTTTTCTCGATCTCGCTGCAGGAGTTGAATTACCATCGCCTTCGTTCTTCTCCGCTTCCGTGTACGGCGTGGTTCTGTCTCGTTTCTCCAAGCGCCATCGCTCGTGGAACTATCTTTTCCCGTACAACGATCACAGGCAGCAATCCTGGCACGCTCTGCAGCAAGGAACGAAAACACGCCACCGAGGTCACCAAGACTAGGCTGGTCCCACAAATCAATATCGCCATCAGAAAATGAATAATCGTGACTCAGATCCGCATCCGAAATTTCCGAATGATGAGACTGAGATCGACTAGGTGTCGTAAATGTGAATGTGAGCGGTTCAAGCTCGCCTTCTGTCTCCTCTCCTGATTCATCAAAGTTATTGTCGGGATTCGGAAGGTGCGGGCTCGCGGTCATGCTCGTCATTGTCGAGCGTGTGTGTGAGGAGCTCGAGGATGCGAGATAAGACGCCAGCATGCTCTGGTTCCATACCGTAGAGCCTTCTATGAACTCCGAGTCCGTCGGAAGTGAAGAGAGCGGGCCAGGGTCGGTAGAGGGTGTATCAAGCTCTGGATAGATGTAGGCACCCCCTCGAGGGGGCACGAGTGGTTGAAGATGGTTGAGGGCCCTAAAGACAGTGGTGAAAGCCCTGAGGTCGGGTGACTCTAACACCCACAAATCATATCAGATCGTGCATCACCAAAATAGAATAGAGAAGATCGCGATGGCGGGTGACTCACCATCTGAAGTTGCGTCGCTAGCAACTGAATAGTTGGAGAAAGGACTGATCGGAGTCGGCGAATTGTTTGTCGTTTCCGAGCTGGAGAGGATCGTGGACATGAAATACGGTTATCAAACGGAAATTGATACAGACTGTGATGCAGTAGATAACCAAGGCTGAATGTCGTTGACTTGAAAGTATATCGTCAAACGGTGAGAGAGAGATACAGAAAAGAGAAATGGAATATAAGGTTGATTTACATAGAAAAACAAGGGTGGACAGAGCTATAGTGTGGCACAAGGAAACGTGCTGGCAGCGTGCATCTCAAACTCAGGTGGCAGTAGTGGTTATCATGTCAAGAGCCCACTCCTTACCTGATATGATTTTAGATCCACGTGATCAGTCGCGTTCAAGTTCAACAAACAAATTGATCGACTTGCAAAATTTGTAAATACTAGTACATTCTGTCATTTCAAGGTTGAAAAAGAGAACAGATGAATGTATGAAAAAAGATGCGATAAACAATGATTCCGAGTCCCAGATGTAACTGTAATGTACAAGTAATTTGATAATGTTAGTGTAAAAGATGAAAAGTGATGATTTTTTTAATGACGATAAACCTGCCATCGAATACTGTCCATTTTCCGGGACATCGCAGCGGCCTTCGAAATACCCTGAGCCATAGTTCAGCAAAAACTCTTCCATTTCAACTGGGAATTTGCTGTTCAGCTACGGAGGGGGACTGGAACTCCTCGTTTGAGAGAAGCTGCTGAAATCGAAAGTAGGGTTGGGATCCGTCACTGTGATTGGCTTGGGGACGTATGACACCAGATAGTAACTGGGGTTGCGGGTCGATGTGGGAAGTGGTGAGATTGGCGGGGACGGTTGGTGGATGGAGGTGGGTGAAGGTGTGGACCGGGAGCTCCTCGAACTCGTCTGAGAGTCTGGTGTCGCTGGCCTCGGCGTACAGCGAGCGCGATCCGCAGGGCGCGAAGCCTGCATATTCAGGAAACGTTAGGTCATTGAGATACAGCGAAGCAAAAATCTCTACCTCTGGCGTTAGGTATCTAACGGATGGGTACGGCGCCGCCGCAGACCGTCGACTTGCTGTGCGGCCGAAATAGCGGCGCGGCTTGGGCATGTGGCCGTGGACTTCCTTGCGGTGTTCCGTTATTTGGCTCGGATCCGCATTCGCGAATGTGCAATCAGGGCAATTCTTCAGTTCGCCGGTGTGCCTCGCGATATGTGTCTGTAGATTGGACTTCTGGAGAGTCCTGTGGCCGCAGCCAGAAATTGGGCAGAGGAGCTTCCTGATGGTGATGGTCAACAAGTCAGTAACCATCTGGTTTAATAAAGGTCGGGCACGTACAAGTCCTCCTTGTTGGTGGCATGCGTTTGCATGTGTCTAGGGAGATCTCCTCTCCGGCATATAACCTTGCTGCAGATATCACATTCGACAGGAGTCTAGAGAGAGAGTGCGATGAGTACAAGACGCGTGAAGCGAGTGAGAGTGGAAGCGTACAGATTTGCGTCTGGTTGCAGGCATTTTTTGATAATTTTTTAGAGAAGAGAAAGATGGTTGTGAATGGCCTGAGAGATGGGTTTAAATCCCTTGGATGAATAAATAGTGCGTTTGTTGTGGGATGTCCACATATTTTACCTGCTTCTTTTAAACCATCAGGAGTTCTTGAAGTGCGATTGTTTCTCTGCACCGCACATTTCTGCCTTAAAAGGCGAGAAAATGCAAAGCAATCGTGTGCTATGGTCCGAGCATAAGGGGGTGAGCCACTCGGTTAATGGGGAAGGAAAAAAAAGCAGGAAGAGGGTCTGATTGCTTCTCAACACTTTCTACTTTTTTGCCTTGTAAGGTAATTTTGGTTACCTGCTTGATGAGGGGATGAGTGGCGTGCTTGGACCCTCGTGAAAGGGGCCGGGGCCCATGAACCTGCCGAAGAACGAGGCACGTCCAATTTTTTGTGATACCGCCGCAATTTATTTCCAACACTGCTCTCTAGGATAGCGTTCGCAATCACCGGTTGCTTTCGAAGACCCGGAGGGCCATGAAGAAAAAGAAGACCACATCAGTGAAACGCTTGTTATTGACATCGCTTACGTTACTATCTGGGCAAAAGGTATCACCACGAAGTCCTACATACTTTCAACAGTAACCTTGTTTTCGCCGACCTAGCCAGCGGATAAAATGTGACACAGCCGCTATCACTTCAACACGATCGTACACCAAAACTTGATCGATCGGCCTTGGCCACTGATGCGGAGCTATGACCGAGTAAAACGCTTGCGCAGACTAAACATTTCTATGAGCGTGCGATAAACTTGAAAGAACTTCCCTACCATTTGAAAAATGGCAAAAGACACCGCGCCTAGCCTTGACATATGTCAATAAGCAAAACCCTCCCTTCTCACCATCCCATCCACACCCTGGATAACCTCTCGCTCAAATAATTCTGGACCGCAAACATACACACAATCAGCTTTGAAGTCAGATATAATCGAGGAAGTCATCCGTCCAGAATGACGATGGAGCGAAACCGAAGTAGGTAAGGAGCTCTCGAACTGTTCAGTGTGCGAGAAGACATGAACCACTAGGTTGACTTTGTGCGCAGCGGCTTCGATGGCACCGGAAAGAAGAGAGAGTATCACGTCTGGCTCGCGCGAAGACAACAAAAGGGTGATCTCATACTCGGCGGAGTATGAGGGAATGAGCATAGCGAGGAAAGGTGTTATTCCAATCCTCCCGGCTATCCAAAGGAGCTTCATTGTAACTTTTCTTTGGACAGACATCTGCTCTGCCTCGCCTGTTTCCACGATTCTAGTGCCCTCGTGAGGGTCTAGGGGCTCCAGGCCGAAGTCCCCTGCTATTCCGAGCAGCGTGACGCTCAGTCCAAGCGGGCGTGAGTCCTCAAGCAACTCAGGGCAGACCGCCGAGAGTTTGTTGGCAATGTTAAATAGTGCCCCAGTAACGGCACCCCCGGGCTTCAGGCGCATTGTCAAGGAACGTCGTGCCTACCCCATCCGCAACCGAAGCCCACGAGCTGGACCACGAAATAGTCTACGTCGTTTTACGATCGTCGTTCACTAAATTTGGGCTCTCGGGTGCCATGTGCCTGTATGGCGACGCACCGAGGAAAGAGGTGAAATCAAGGATGGCGGCTTGGCCTGGGATAATATTAAGCCTATTTGGAGATTCAAACGTGAATGTGGCGAAATTGGAAGAATGAAGCCTGATGCGGGAAAGCGTCACATGCATGGCGTCTTCGGTGCTGAAGTATGTTGAAGAAGCTTGTTCTTCCTTGAGCAACTTCACAGGGGGTGAGTACTCCTCTGCGGATCTGTCCCTTCACGCTGACGAACAGGCAGTGCGTCCTCGATAAATATATAACCTGTAATTTCAATTGTGGTGAGAGCATTCTGCGAAGGCATAATTGCTTGAGCGGGAGCGCCAACAAGATCATGGGCAATTCCGGTCACATATTAGAGTGATCCATTGGTGAACGATGGGAATGTCAAAGAAGCAAGACCTGTGACCTCTATATTTCCGAGGGACGACATCATTTGATTGCCTGAGTGTTGATATGGGAAAACAATCAATTCGAAGTATGCGGACACAACAGTGCTTACCTGAGTAATCAGGCAAGACGAGGGTGCGCCCATCGCTGCGTACACGAACAAACCCAGGCCTCCCTCCGCGATGATTCATGCCGACGTGAGATGGAAATCTCGGTGCATCTTCCTCAGATGCCAAGTATGACGAACCTAGGAATACAGTGTCGGATGAAAGGATGAATGCGATCAGATCTGAAGGAAGGCTGCCAGTCGGGGGGACGTTAATTTCTTGGTGAGCAACTCGAGGTTTCGTGTGCGGAAATGGAACCAGAATGAGAATGGTGATGTATTTCGGGCAATTTCTGGGAACAGTCAGCTTGACACTAGTTCAGAAGAATGTCGACGTACCCAAAAGCTTCGTTGACCGTCGTGCAGATATCTAATAAACACCCTTGCTTTCCAATAGCCTCGACCGACCCCGCGAACTTATTCCTGCGCCTGGTTGAAAACTCCACGCCAATCCCGGCAATAAACATCTTCCTCTGAGATCCGACATGAGTATGATACTCTGCATTCGCCTCGAGCGGATTGCCGTCCCACACCACTGCCTGCATGGACAATCAGTCGTACGTCTCACTGCAAGCCCACCCAATCTCTCCATTTAAACCTGCGAGTATTGAAGACCAACCATGGAATCAAGAGTGGTGACAGGAATAAATGGGAGACATTTGGAGTCGAAATTTCGGTACTGCTCAGGCATTTCTCCTTCGATTTGAGTCCAAGACTGGGATACTGCTTCACGAAATCCGAGTTTCTCCTGTATAGCGCGTTCACCCTTGTGCCAACCATTGAGAGAACTCATATTGTGATATCAGAGGATAGAAATACAACACAGATGATGCCAGTCAGAAAGTGAGAAGAGTCAGAAGACGCTAATATTACTAACTCCCTCACTCATCAGCCCGGCCGCTTACGCGCCATGTTCGGCTTGTGTAACCAGTCTTATCTATGTACCCGCGCGATGTTGTGTCTTGTTGTGTCCTGGCCAAGTCCTGGCTCACTTTCGGCAACTATTTTGTATTGATCACGCTGAAGCACATCCCGGACCCCGATTGGAGTGCTACCTCGAATGTTGCGTGGACCAACTTTTGCGTCGATCCATGAGTTACATAGTCGATGGAATAAACTATGGCTTGCACAGCGCGCATCGAGAACGCAGCCCAATATGCAAAAGATGATAGCATTGGAACAATTTGTGGCGTGCCGCGTGAGCAGACTCGGAGGTGAGGTACTCTAACAGAATGACTAGAGTCATTATGCAATGATGGGTATCTGCGAGTGGCAGAATTCTTTCTATGCTCAAAATGCGTGTATAAGCTATGTACAAAACTATTGCCATTCGAGTCAGACCATCGATGAAGGCATGATCGGGATTTGCCCACCTCTATGCGCAGATACAGGGGATCATCTTTCCTTCATTCTATGCTTCCATCCTCTGCTTGTCAATATCGTCCAATGAGTCTGTGGATCTAGTGGCGTCAAGACGGAGAGCCGGAATCGCATGCATCTCCAAAGACGCCAACTCCATGGCTGGTAAGTCATCTGCAACTGTCGCTTGCTCAACATCCGCATCAGCATCTCCTAGCTTCTTCTCGCCAACGCGGACGATCGTACGCTCGAGCGTGTAGCCACGAATAAAGAGAACCAGAAAGAGACCGAATACAGATAGTGGCGTACTGACCAACCAAATCGTGCTGATAGACCGCGCGTAAGCATGCATGATCTCGTTACGCGTTGTTGGGTTCTGGTAAGACTGATGATTAAGCCAGGATCAGGACAATGTAAATGTGCTTACAGAAATGTGAGGAATCCATTTGATGCCACCATTCAAAGCCGCAGCAGAGGTGTCGATCGTGAGGCCTTGGATGCCCTGCAGGTTCTTGTGGAGGGCGTTGGAAATGATAACTTCTCCAATCGTCATACCAACCGTATTCCCAAGAATTCTCAAGACCGATAAGTGCCTATGCAAAACAAATATTAAAGTTACACTCACCGGAGGAACATAAAAGCGCCTGTGCTGGTAGCCATATCCTTACCAGGCATGGCTGCTTGTATGGCAATAAGCGGGGGCTATCGCAAAGGCGATGATGAGCGTGTATCATTATGATGTGGTAGTCTCACCTGGAACAAGCAACCAGCACCGAAGGATGCAATAAAGGGGTAGATTTCCTGCGCTGCGCTAAATAAAAAAAGTTACAACAACCGCTTGGCTTCGACAATGACTGAATACGCACATGATGGTCGAACTATCCAGCATTATCATGAGGCCCAAACCAAGCGTCATGACAGTCCACCCGAACCACATGACAGGGCGGTAGGACCCTGTGCGAGTCATAACGATTCCAGAAACCACTGATACGAACGCAGAGTTTAACGAGAAAGGAAGCATTCTGCGCATATCAGCGAGATATAATACATTTATTCAACACTCACCTGACGCCAGAACCCGTTGCCGATGCGCCAAGAACTTGTTTTGAGCTCAGTAAAATGCAGACTCGAAGGCTATAAGTAAGACCAACCTTGGTAGTACATTGGAAGGTAGCTAGAAAATCCATGCCATGATGATGTTCATTATGAACTGTCTACAAGGTACTCACTAAGAAGCTGGAGTGGTGATATAAATGATTGCCAGTCCTGAGACAGATTTGCATGCATGACACACCTTCTAAGAATAGCAAACCATGCAAGAAGACAGAAACTAATGTGAAGCCCGTCGTACGTGTCTGGAAAACCATGAGACACAATAACAACATGGGAAGCTTTCTCAATGACTCGCCTTGAAAAGACGAGGAGGAATAATAGGAGACCGCTTTGTAAAAATCTCATTGATTCCACCGATGATGAGCAATGTGCCTCCCGTAGCAAAGAGAGTGATGGTTTCAGGGTTTCTCCCTAAAAGAAAAGAAAACTAAGTTTCGGCTCTACAGTAGAGCAAGAGGATGAAATTACACGTTGTTACGCTTGAGTTCAAACCCAAAAGCAAGCAAACAACACCTGTAACGATCGCAAAAAGCCCAACGAAATCAAATTCACGGATATGGTCGCGGAACGGCCTTCCCTGGTGCGGATTCAAATTTAAGAAAAAGAATAAAAGAACCCCAGCCAAGCCGCCAGTCGGTCTGTCCATAATTCATATTAGTAATAAGCTTTTGATGTCGGGGCACACATAGAAACAGATCAAGCGCACAGATTAATCCAGAAGCACCTGATACGTGTCGATCGTGAACCTTCGGTCAACAAATAGCACACGCAAACTCACCACCTCCAAGAGACATGATCAGTGAGAATCTAGAGTGCAAAAAGTCAATCCTTAGATCCCTTCAGAAGATGGGAGACCTCACGCCACCGACTAACGGTCCGAGAACACTGAGAAATGGATAAGTGTTGTGTTTTTTGAGCCTAACTGGGGTATTGTATTTAGTCTTACTTTGCTATGCCCCAAGTGGCACCAACAAAACCACTATATTTGCCTCTCCTGTAGAAATAAATATGATTAATAATGACCCAGTATTGGTGACGAATATTCACTCTTGCAATGGAACAATGTCGGATATAGTGATTAGCACGAGTTGGGAGATGCCAGCGCCAATTCCCTGTACCGCACGAGAGACAATCAACCATGTCATATTCTGAGCTGCACCACACAGCGCTGAACCAATCTAGTCTATGAGGTCAGAGTCGGATTAGGCGCGCGGGCTAGTAATGACGTACCAAAAATATGAGGATGCATCCATATAGCACGCGCTTGCGACCTACACATTCAGCCGTAAGTTCATTCCAAGCAACGCTCCATGGCACTCAAAGGATACTCGCCTAAATTGTCGGATAGTTTGCCATATATCGGGCTCAACGAGGCGCACGCCAACATGTAAGCACTGCATGGAAAATAGCACCGCATAACAACATTATGTGTAGCATATACGTACCTTCCCACCCAACTATAATTCTTACCTCCTCCAATTTCAGCTACAATTGTAGGCAAGGCGGTGGTCGTGATAGTCTCGTGGTTTGTGAGTCAGATATTCACGAATAAAATAGCACTATTGCTACGTACTTGATCTAAAGCTACCAAGAACATGGTACACATCATGCTAAAGAATACAATTCCCATGCGATTGTTTGGGATGACATGTTCCTCGACCTTGTTCCGCGATACACCTGACCTTTCGTTGGCCTCCTCGACTGTTGGAGATGGCGGCTCTGCCATTTTTGTCATTTGCAAGTCTCGAATACGGCTCGGAGGGCAGCGAGTGAAAAAAGGACAGCGTCGACAGAGAATAGATAAAGATGGGTTCGTCGATACTTCACATCAAATCTGTGTGTAATAAAGGTATAGATGAGTTGTCGAGGTGTAAGCCTGAGATTTCGACGTTCGGACCGACAGATGCAAATGAATTGAGCTGGGATTCGGAATATCGTTGAGGCTCCGTTGCAGTAGCTTTGAACGGCACAGGTGTCGCGACCTCAGGCGATCACTAGCGTTTGCAACTACGAAAAATAAGTATCAGTGGACCACATTAACGGACTCGAGCCATTTTGACGCGACCTAGTCGCACGCTGCGTAAGCTTGAAGCTTATGGCGTCACCAATTTGTGCCAGCACCCGTGGCACCCGGCCCACATTTGGCGATGGTTGGAAAATGGAAATGTAGCAGACCTTTGAAGTTTTGGGCCAAGTCAGTTGATACCGACTTTAGATCTGAGACAACTATACGAGACACCAAGTCGAGCACTCGTCCGTCGGACTTTTCAGCTCCCTAGTCTTGCAAGACATTGGCCTGACACTGCTTCATGACATTCCCGATAGTGGACACCGAAAATAATCCATATATTGTTGTGACTGGGTTGTACAATTTTGTGACGGTTGCAACGTTGAGATTCGAAAGAGGTGCATAAATGATAGGAAGGAGATCATGGCACGTTGATGAAGTTGTTCGAGTGCTAAAGTTGGTGGTGTGAAAAAAGACAGCCAAAAGAGTTAAGACGTTGACTGGCAGTTGTGATGGTAGCAATTGAAAAGGGGATGCGCGGAGGATGGATGGAATTGCGAGAGAAAATTTCAATAGTATTTATGTAGACTCTAGAGTGCATGGTCATATTTCCAATCATATCACCGTAACTCAGGCTGAACCCTCAACTTAATTCTTGGACAACTCTCAGACGCCCGGCACCAAGGTTAACAAGTTCATCTTCAACTTGAAGACTTGGCACCGCTGTTACGACCGACGATGTCACAAGATGTCATTCAATACAGTTTGTCCAGCATCAAGGAAAATATATACCGAGGACTAGCGCTACTATGAACACGAGTCATTTAGACGCCTAGTATCAACATCCCAGGCCAATGTAGGTTCGTGGCAAAATACAGCTTGGCCTACGACCTTCAACTGGATCTTATTAACATTCTCAGTTGACCTTTCATCGCTTAGTAGCCACTATAAAGCTCATTGAGAAAGCATGGAGAACTTGGATGATGTGAGGTATGTACTCGGTGTCGCCGTATCATCTGCTTTACCTGTACTGAACTTATTGTGCGATCGTGCTGTGCACTGCTGCAGGACAGAAGACTTGCCAGATGATTTGACGCCCTTTATCACTCGAACAACTCTGGACCCTGTAGGCGTAGGTGGATATGGTGATGTTTGGAAATGCAATTACAATCATGAAACAAATGGGATCTCTGCCATCGTCAGTCCATCTATTGGATTCACTTTACCATGCAGCAACTGGCTGATAATCAGACTATTGATCGTAAGGTTGCGGTCAAGGCCTTCAGACTTTTAGGGCATTATGATTTAGAGGCAGTCAACAGGGTAAGCTCCGTACGAGAGTCAAATGTTAGCCAATGCTAACTTGTACTATGGACGCACCCAGAATATCAGCAGAGAAATTGGCATTTTGAGGATTCTACGCCATAACAACATTGTACCCTTGTGGGGTATAGCGACAGGATTTGGACAGAGGCCAGAGTTGCGCTGCTTGGTGTCTCCATGGATGCCAAACGGCACGCTGACTGCCTACTTAATATCTAATCGCAACGATCTAACAGTCCTGGACCGTTCGCGTATGGTGAGCAATGTTCTCATTCCCATCCTTTCGCCCTTGCGAGGCTCAATCGAAGTTGACAGCTAGAGGATGTTAGCGCTGGACTTCGTTACTGTGAGTTCCCATTTCTCTTTTTAGGATGTTCTAATACTAGCCTACATTTGGCGCAGTGCACTCGGAGTCGGTCATTCACGGGGATATAACAGGGGTAAATCTGACTCTGAGGTAGCAAATTCTTGTGAACTTATGAACCTGTAGGCAAATATACTGATTGACAAGGGAGGCCATGCAAGGCTGATTGATTTCGGTCTTTCCACTATTGTCCAACCCCTCATCGACCAGTCTCACGTGGCTATATCGTCTGTACGCCACGGTGCAATCCGCTATGCAGCACCAGAACTCGTTCTAGCAGACGATACCCATGAATCTCCAGTGTCTTTGGAAAAAACCGATATCTACTCTTTCGGTTGTGTCATGCTTGAAGTGAGTGGTTGGTTTGATTGGATATTCGTTCAGAGACTGACTAAACAGGTTCTCTCGGGTCGGTTGCCTTGGTCTGAGATCCGGAGGGAAGAAGTCATCAGCGTCACGATGTCGCAAGGTCGTGGACCGCAGCGTCCAAATTGTCATCCTAAAATAGTGGACTCTGATTGGAACTTCATCCAAAAATGTTTGCAATCTGAACCTGAACTTCGACCTTCAGCAGAAAAGGTACTTGAATTCGTCACGCATAGGTTTTACTCTCCAGGTAATCCTGTATATTTTGTGGTGTATGCCTACAATCCACTTATACGAGCTTCAAGACTCTTGTAGCAGAACTCCTGACGATCCTTCCGATGACACGCCGGATGATTTCCCCGGAGCTTTACCGTTTTGGGGTTCCAATGATTATATGAAATATTATTCCAATTACCTCCCCGAAAGTCCCTACAGTTCCCCGCATTATTATTCCGGTTACTCCCCCGGTTTCCCCTACACCTCGAGTACTCCTGTATATTCCGCACCGACTGTTGACTGCCGCTCCTCGAGTACTCCTGCATTTTCCGTACAGACTGTCGACTGCAGCTCCTCGAGTACTCCTGTATTTTCCGCACCGACTGTCGACTGCAGCTCCTCGAGTACTCCTGTATTTTCCGCACCGACTGTTGACTGCAGCTCCTCGGGTTTATCCAATACATCAGAGCCTGTAAGTGATCGATCTTCTGACAGCGCATCACTACAACTAATCGGTCCTTGCAGACGGACCATTCTCTCGTTGAGCTTCAGTGCATGTGGGTGGGTCCTGACGGATCTTGCAATGACCAGATTCGTCACTGCGATTTCCCTTCTCACCTGCGTGAAGTCCATGGGATGACTGGCCAAGCTATTGTCACCTGCCGTTGGCACGGTTGCAATAAAGCGCTCCGCAGAGACAGCATTTGGAGGCATGTGAGAGAGATACATTTGGGGATTGGGCGCAAAAGAAAACAGGCGGTGCCCTGATCAGCAGTAGTTTGTGATATGGGGAACGCCGACGCGCGTACAGGCTGGTTACCTGACTCCATGTTGAGTCTCATTTGTAAGGATTTGATATCTTCTACGCGTCGACCCTAACTTCCGATCAAAAGCGCGAGCCGTTATGTGTGTGTCATCGATGCGAGGAGATCCCATTCTTCGCATCTGAGATGTGTGGATATACCTCGAACTCTGACAGATCTGACATTTTGACAACGCTTCCTCCTATAACTTTTCATATCTTTGCATAGTATTCACGTACGTTACGCCTCATTGCATGCACGTATACGCGACATCGTTATTCAATATTCATGCACATATGTGCCAGCTGTGATACGGTTGGGTGGAATTAATAGGTATTCGGGAGAATCCTCAGGCTGGCATGTCCCGATCCAATTTTTGCAGCGTTAAAATCAGTCACGGTGGTACATAGTACTAGGTCTTTCTTATGCAGAGAACATACGATGATACGCATATGCATGTAAATAGACCTCAATTTTTTTCTGACATGAAAAAGTTGTGAAACGGCTAGTACAGACGTAACTTGGACTGAGCCAAGCTTGAGTCGGACTCGCAACTTGAAGCTTTCAGGCTGCTCAGGCGGCCTGACTCAGTAGTTGCTGTGTGATTACCACTGCATACTACACCGCCAACTGCCGTTTTTAGTCGAACTAAGCTTGTGAGAAAATGATTTACAGCGGTTTTCATAATTATGTGGAATTGAATTATTTTGATGTGATGGCCGGAAATGTGCGGTGTAGGACCCCAAGAGGCGATGAGAGACGACAAGGAGCACTGTGACTGGCAGTGATTCTCGACTCGATATACGATGTCTGCTACAGAAAACGAGAGCCAATTGTTCAAAACTGTTTTCTTGATCAATCTCGTTGTCTACAATACTATCAAACCATCTGGCAAGAAGAAAAAAACTGAAGAAAAGGTCAACAAGCTCAAGGAGGCAAATCTTGCTATAGGTCCGAGTGCTGAAGACTATGTTGCGTTTCTTTGCTCCGTGCTCGCTACACATGGAAAAATGGAGTATAAGGTCACTGAAAAGAAGACCTATAGCTTCAAGTACATCTACCCTGTGACGAAGCCGTGAGTTCTGCCTTTTCAGTCAAACCTAAACTTATATCTTCCC
>KN835745.1:0-13429 GCA_000827255.1 Suillus luteus UH-Slu-Lm8-n1 | reverse complement strand
CTGTCTATAGTTAGTCCTATAAGCTAGTGGAATTAATGTATTAAAGGTTTACTATAGTCAAGGTAAGTGATATATCAGAGTCACAGGTACTGGTGGAGAAACATCACCTTGATGTATGTCTTGGAAGCAGACAACAGTGTGATCACTAGGCTGTCCATGCACTATAATTGAATGGCCGCAGATCATCACATTTTCAGTAGACTTGTAAAACATGATAATCAAAACACGCTTTGTTTTGGCCTTAGCTATTTTTACCTCGATGTCACACATAGATGAAATAAGATATGACTATACCAGAGAAATATCATGTTGATATGTGGCTTGGAAGCGGCCAACATTATGATAAACAGGCTTTCCATGCACTGTAGTCAGATAGCCGTAGTTTATCACATTTCCAGTAAGCTGACAACGTGTTGCAACATTTGTTAGATAGTAGGATATATCTTATCTAGATTGCACAAAAGCTACAATAACTAATATGCACGAGTGGTATGTTTCTACTACTAGAGAAGTAACTGGCATCGCAAATGGATTGGGAGATTGTCAATAATCGGCCTTTTCCATCGACAAGTCGAGGCAGGGGCGTCTGTCGCGGTGGAGGTGCTAGAGTGGTCCGAACAGGGCCTCTCCAGTGAGTGATAGGCTTCAAACTTGCTGAGACCTGTCGCACGATGTCATTTTACACTCTACCGAGTATCGCCCACACGAGTTGCCAACTCACCAGTACGATGGTGCTGATTTGGTGTTTCCACCAAACACGGAGTTTGATGTCACTTAGGGAGTGTTTGTTCAAGTTCGTGTATTCTTAAGAGTTAGAGTTGGGGAATTTATATTGATTCTGTGGATCCACAGATGGTCAGCCGCGGCGGAGATCATGATCGGACGCGCAGCAAGGTCTGCGTAGAACAGCAAGAGTGCGCGAACAAGAACTGGAGTGGGAGATGGTGCACTGGCAGTTGCTTGCCCGGTAGAGTCGACTTTTGAGACATACAATATCGCACAGGACGTCGCTGGGATGTCATACACGCATGCTTCGATTGCAGAGACGAACGCAGCCTGAGAGGGAGAGTCTGGTGTAGTTTGTTCGGAAGGCATGCAGAACAGGCATGGGTGGAGGGCGTTGAGACATCAAAGGATGAGGTGGTGGTAGAGACATATAGGCGGATGGGGGCGGGCGCATTGCATGGGGGACAGGCGGCGGAGGTGTACGCCCGCGAGAAGGATAACCCTCATAAACAAGCGATGGGAGATTCTCGTGTGTATACATACTTTAAGAGATCGAGTAATGAAAGCGGCAAGTCAGATAGATATCATATGAACATGATACGAAGCTTACTGGGGACTGTGGGGAAATGTTTTGTGAACTTGTCAACGCATTCATTGCAGAGAAACTGAAAAAAATCACTTTGGTGAGGCTGATCGCAGAACGTTGGGCAGACAGAGGGGTGCAAATGGCTGGGGAAACGAATTATGGGATCGATGCATCTAAGGAAAGTAGATAGGTGACCGCAAGGTGATGTATGGAGCATGGTACATACCAGTGAACGTTCTCTGTAACTTGTTGGTGTACTCGAAACCACAAGCCTCCTTCGCCTTGGAGATCATGCTCGCCTCACTCTTATCCGATGCAGACACGCTGTGAATGAGATGCTTGGGGAATCCCATGGCGTAGAATGTCTGGATGACGTCCTTATTCTCGGCGTACTTAAAAAGTACCATCTACGCACACAAATGAGACATCAGTAGGGGGCATCAAGCGAGGTACTTACCACGCGGCTCAGGGCGGCTTCAAGGTCCTCGTCCTCGACCTTTTTTAGTTTTTGCGAAGCAACACCAGTGATACCCTGTAAAGCATCAAGTTCGTCGATTCGATTGCCACGGAGTCTGAGATGCCTGACCTTTGTGAGAATTGGAGTTGTCAGCCAAGATAAGGGGGGACAGGACGTCTGAGTCCTGCTGCAGCGAAGCTGTCGTAAAAGTGTTAGTATAAGACAAATCCAACGTTCGAAGACTCACGTACTTGGAGTATGAGACGCTAGTCTGGAGCTTGGTCATGATGCGGTCCGCTCCCTCCTCAAGGAAAGCCCATGTTGTTGCAAGTTCTGCAGTCGCAGGCGAATTCTAAGAATTAAACTCGTCAGATCGGTTGAAATGTGAAAAGTCTGAGAAACTAGGGATGTGCGGAGGGTATATGAAGGGTACATCCTTGCCAGTGGGCCATTGCCGAAGATTCCGAGTGGAAAATGCGGGAAGACAGGCATCGGCCCTTTGGATGAGTTTCAATATTTTATTACTTAAGGATATCAATCATTTACATCGCTTAACCTTCTACCAATATCAACAACTTGAACGCACCTGAACTATGGGTCAACTAAATGGTGTAAGTAACTTATTGCGTTGTGTTTTTGTCGCTCATTTTATGTTAGCGTCTTCGTTGGGTCCCATACTTGAAGGAGACGGGGAAGGAGGGGGTGAAAACGTACCATCAAGTGATGATCAGCTTGCGATATGTACGGTGAGTGCCTGGTCCGCGATCTATGTTAAATTTACCTGATGTCTATGATTTAGTGCAACGACAAAGGAAGGGAAACATGAGGAAGAGACGATACGTGAAAGAAGTATTGGGAGGAAGGAGTACGACGGGAGACGGAAGCATAGGATCGCATCTAAGAATATTGATCAAGGTCGTTAGTAGCGCGTTTAGTTCATGTACGTGTCTTCGCGTCTTGCGCCGTTTCATCTCTTCCTCGTCCGTACTAGATACGATACAGTATGGTACTTGTGTCTTTGGAGAAAATATGAAGTTAGGTATTCTATCTATGCGTGCTCGTTTTCTTCGTTCGGCCTCGAGGCACCGTCGAAGGCACGAGATAATACTTCCCAGGGCTTATACTCCTCTTAGGAATATCAACACCTGAAAGCGCGTCGGAGTAAGGCCCCGAGGAAGCGATGCATCCTTGGAGGTTTGTGCTTGAGGAGGGAAGAGGGAGAGGTTGGTGGATACGCCTAGAGCGCGAGCGAGGAGTTGGAGACGGGCGCTGTAGGAATGTGAATGAAGTACTTTTTAATTTGGGGTGGAGTGAGACATACCCAAATTCAGAAGCGCATGGGATGGTTACTTCGTACACTGGATTGCGGTGATATCGAGTTTGACTAGGTCCCCCAACAGCAGTCGTCAAGTCCCTAACAAATCCCAAGATTTGTTTCGAGGAGAAAATTGAAATGAAGACGGCGTACCATTCCCCACGAACGGTCTTGACATACATCCCTGCGCCCTCCTGCGGTATTGCCTCGATCTCGAACGGAGAGGGACTCTCCACTTTGAGCGTGAATTTTCCTGTCTGATCCAGTTCGAAAGCTGATAATACGACTGTGTAGTCACCAGCTTCGCGAGACGAATTTGAGTGAGCCGCATCCCTCGACAACAGAACAGAGAGTCAACATACGAGCAAGATGAGCACCAACGCGCGCATGCCCATATGTATAAGGCCCAGAATGAGCTACCATCTCTTTTTGACTCAGTTCTGATATACGCTCTCCTTGCGACCACACTGCTGTGACATTCAACGAGATATCCCTAGTGCCCTGCGCGGTGAGTATGACTTGTGTCTTGTTGCGCTTGTCGATACTGGTGCTCGTACTGGTACCGGTGTTATGGACCCGCAGGTGATACTGCGGATTCACCATATACGTCGGATGCGTGCAATTTCCCCCAGCTGTTTTATTAGTCAAAACACCATCGATCTGTCATTCGTCGGCGTCATCGTTTGAGTGAAACAAATTCGAGGGGTACCTTCTGCATATACCTTGCGGGCGGAACCCTCATATCCCAAGACACCACCACATCCGATGGATAAGCAAACGCAGTGACCGTGAACCCGACTTGATCGAATTGGTCGTTGTAGCAGGCTAATAAGGAGAGTGAGCCCGAGGTGTGGGATTGGAATCGGGAGGTTTTGATGTGCGAAAGGAGGTGTGTGCTGTTAGTGTAGTTGCTCTGTTCGTCGAGTTTGTCAGTACTGTGAATGAATAAAGGGGAAGGGCGCCGCAGATAGGGAGAAACGCACCCTGAGCGCAACATGCTCCGGGTCCCCCGAAACCATGTCATCCTCTTGAACATTCATTGGGATGTATTCGCTTGTGCGGCGGGTGTCGTAGAGGTGACGTGTTAGGAGGATCCATATTTCTGTTTCTGTTGAGTCGCCCTTTCCGTGTCTGTTGATCTCGGTTGGGTTTGTATTGGGTCTTGATGGTACGTTTTGATGCGTGGGGTCACTGGTTTTATAGTTCAGTCGGAGGTGGTGTGTAGCAGCTATATATAACGCGTTAGCGCCGTACCACGTGAATTGAGAGTAGACATACCTCGTGGTAGATCTTCCGAATTTTCGAGCTGCCATGATCTATGAACTCGTCAGTATGACACATATTGAGAGCGTATGATGTGAAAACACACCCATGAAAGGTAACAGCACTCCCAAACAAACTCGGGTTCCAGCTGATATACAACCCCTCGAACGCAGCGCATATATCGTCCCAGCGTATGTACATGACCCCTGACCCATCCGTTACATCTACAAGCAAAAAAGAAGGGTGACCTTACTGAGATAGCTCCCACTACTACCACACTCGCACTCGGAGCCACATATCCTTGAATCAAGAAGCGTGACCCAGCGCTCATCATTCGTTTCTTTGATATCTGCACAAGTCAATCTCTGGCCGTATTGTAGGAAAGGGTACGCACCTGTAACAGCATAATCATGCGAAGGAAGAAGCTTGATGCTGTTGGAGTAGGGGGTTCCAGGCAGGGTGAGTATACCAAGCTACAGGGATGATACGCACCATACTCCACAGCTCATGGTCATCCCCCGATCTCTGGATATACGGAAAACCTGTGATGCGTCTCTCCATGCTATCCAAAACCTGTTTCGAAGCGGATATGCAGATGATAGGGTAGAACCGCCGTTCAGCATCAGTATCAGGGAATATGGGAAATATGGTGGTGCTGGGCGTTATCCAGATCGGGCGGAGGGGGTATTGCAGTTTTGGAAGTACGTAGAACGATGCCTGCAAATCTACGACTTCAGATGCCTGAGACTCAGTGTTAAAAAAGAATAAGACAGACAACGAGATCATCCGACCATTCATCCAGTTTTGTTCGATCTGATCATGCTCTTGTGAGCTGACCACACTAGGTGGGGTATACAACTTCGTATTCCAAAATTCCGCATCCACATTCATCTTCGGAGTGGTTTTAAGGATGGCTCGGTTGATGACTGCACACCAGATTGGAATAGTATTGGAGAACGCATCTGGCATGCGTTTGCCTGCTTTTGTAGAATCCACCAAGAGCAGCCGGACGGACTAGTATACTGTCGGTGAGTGGTCATGCATATCCGTGCAGGGCACCATGGACCACTGCTTCACTATGGACCCCGCGTTTGAAAATTGGGTGTAAGCAAGACGACGTACCTAGAAATACTCGCGAAAAAAGACTCACCAGGAAAAACCAGTTGGAGCTGGAGAACGACTCTACGACATGGCGGGAGATGACGAAAGAGGTGGCAGGCGTGAAAGCCTAAACGTGTACACGCGCACATCAAGATGAGCGAGCCTCAATGAAGAGGTCGCAGAAGGATGCCCGGGTCGTCCGGAATACGGCGGGCGTCGCGCGTCTAGATAAGATAAATACAAGCGCGCGGAAGTCAAGTGGTGAGCGGAGTCTCGAGCTTAGAATACCTGGCGGCTACTATAGGCTTTGAAACAATAGCATGTTGTATTAGCAGTGCTGCCGCTGACTATCAACATATTCGACGTACCTTTGGAGTGAATTCAGCAGCGGGGCCTCTAGTGATCCCGATGAACTGTTTCAAGTCGGCCCACACACGGACCGCACATCCCTGGAGCAATTGTGAGTCAAATGAAATGTAAAAATCAACGCAAATACAATTTCATGGCGACATATTTTCCAGTTCGCACGTTCAAATTTAAGGCCTTGATCGATTTGTTTCGAAGTATTGGTGCTTCTGGATTCTCATCCACAAGAGTTGTGAAGCGGGTGACAGCCTGGGGACAAATGAATATATTAGAAGGTAACATGTTATGGTTCACTTACAGGACGAAGAGCACTGAGACGCTCGAATTTGTCTTCGTATTCCAATGAGAACGTCGCATAATATCTGCTGTAACCGGAAAGAAATAGTGACGTCATGAGGTTCGGAACCGTTCAGAACGGTTCAAGAACCAATGAAGAACCAACCCAGACAACATCGACAGAAATCATACATACTTCGGTTCGGTCACGTTCAATCGTGTTGAAATGGACCCAGCTGTCCTAGAACTAGACAATTGGTAAGATTCGAAACCACGGCACCTATAGTTCGACTACCTGGAGTGCAGGCACTATGCAGATGGAAATTGACAATCAAAGTAAGGACGATAAGAGCAGCACAATATAAATAATGATAGAGTCAAACGTACAAATGGTATAATGTGGCATATCAATACGATAAATATGCGTTTCGCGCACTGCGCTTCAAGGGAAGGTACAATTACAAGCAAGAGTGTCACATGAACGCAGAGCCATTGGAGGATACAGAACCATCGAAAGAATCATCAAACCAATCATCAAACCAATCATCAGAGGTATTGCCGGGTAGACGCGATTCGTAAGTCGAAGCACTCCCGGAGGATGTGCACGTGCCTGCAGTCACATTAGCAAGACAACAAAAGTAAAAACTGCATACTCACCATCATCAGTACATCGAATTCCAGCAGTCTGTGAAATGGCTTCAGAAAACATGTCCACTTCGGACTGTGCACGTCGTTTCATCAGCTGCAGAATATGGAAATCGGATTTGATTACATCCAGCGGCTTATCATCCTTTGTTCTGAAGCTGTCAGGTTGGTCGAGGTTGAAAGGCTTCGTGTCTGCACAGGATGCACTGATGAAATCACCATATGCAACATTACTAACCCAGGCTTTTAACAAACAAGGGAGGACAAGAAATGTATCGTCGCTGGTCTGCACAGCATCAATAAACCGAGTTCCTCGCAGTAGAATGATACTGACCTTTGAGACGTATTGGTGAAACTGAGGAACTTCTTGAGTTCGCGGGAAATTCGTTTGAAACTGCCACGACGTAGAAAGCCATGTCTCGCATTTTTCTCGAGTAGCTTTTGATGGCTGACAGCGATCAAAATCAACTGACATGTCTTCATCATGGACCGAGAGGGGCATTTCCACATGTATAACAGGGTTCTCTCTGAGAATTGCCCTTTGCCATGTGGCTAGGGCATTAAAATCAATGTCAAAATCATATCATGAGAACATGACTTACGTGGGTGGTATTGGACATTCAGCTCTTCATACACATTCGCAATAGCTTTACTAAACAATGAAACCTCCATCTGAGCTCGATACAGCCTCTCCTCCATCAGGCAACGCCCTCCTTGTACAAGGAAAGTGATGTTAGTGTATTCTTCTTGCTGGAGCTGTCTCTCCACTGCGGCCACCCTGAGGCTTATATGAAGGACGGCAATAAGATCAAGGGCGTCGACCCATCCAAATAGTACGAATGCTATGATAAATAGGGGGTCTGGAAGCTGGAGTCATGTTATGAGAAAACAATACGCAAAACATGTAAATGCACTAACAATTTCACGTCCCTGTTTTTGGAGCCAGGATTTCAGGGCGTTCTCGGTGTGGTCACCAAGCAAGTACCTCGTAGAAAGAGTGTTAGTTGCAGGAAGAAAAGCTGAGCTGATATTTAACATATTGATATGGGGTGGGAGTGGGGGGGCACTAAGAGGCTCGCATGCGATCGTTCAGGGCTTAACAAGTGAATTTGGAGGCCGTGGCTGTGCAACAGCGGTTCTAGCAGTGGTGGCTGTCCGCCAGCGGTCTAAAAAAAAACACAGTAATTAAAAGGATTGCCGATTACCTCGGTGCTGCCATCGCACAATACACGAGTCCCTGTGAAAAAATTTGAGTGTGCGAATGGTGAGCTTGGGTATCGCCACTTACTGGGGGATTGTAGACGTACTTGCTTGTTTGCATGAGCCATACCTGTGGACCGTAGCTGTTACAATCTGACTTGGAACGCTGTACTTGCCACGACGAGCATCTTAACCCTCAGATATCGCAATGAAAGTTGCAACGCAATACAAGGGCCATATACATTTGAACCCGACTGATGACAAGACAACATACAGAAAGTGAATTTTAGTTCAGTACAACTTATGTGTGGCGGGCGATCTTGACGACGTCAATTTTCCTACATGTTGCATTTCCATTAATAAGTAGCACAAAAATGAATTCCGTGTCAACTCACCTCAGGTTACAAAACCCTCCAAGATACTCCAGGAGTATCGGGAGCTCTGGGTCGCCTTCCTGTTCGTACAGGTCCATAGTTGTCCTGAGAAGTCCGTCGTAAACCACGCTTACAGCAGGGAATTGCGACGAGTCAATGCTGACTCCCCCAGTCTTAATAAGATCTAGCAAATAGGATAGGAGGGCGCTGTAACACTATCACAATGTAACGATGTTAAATGAATAGGAGGCCATAACGCAGAAGCGACTTACACAGGCACCTACAAACGCTAATGTCGGCGGGGGCAGGTGTGCGGAGTCCCTGAAGATAGCACGATTCACATCCGCCAGAATCATGATCGTGTTGGCTGACTTAGTGCGCCGGTATACCATATAGAAAACGAGCGACTTTGCAATGCCCATGCGAAGGAATCGCACAAACTGGTTAGTCTGTGTGGCAGATAAGCCATTGACACCCAGAATCAAAGAGGAAACACTGACGGCAATCGGAAAACGGCTTGAGTTGGGAGGGATGAACATGGTCATCAATTCTACACACATGTTACCCATTTCACTCCGTAGGGCGAAGGGGCACGGGCTTTGAAGAGTAAAATTGGTCATCAGTCCGCCATCTGCGATTGCAATGGCAGCTGCCCGCTTCATGAGAGATAGAAGGGCAGACAACCATTTACCGGCCTATTGTAGGTGAGAAAAGTGAATAGAATTAATGAAGAGAACATACCAGCCCCAATATAGTCTCTTCAGAGATATGCGTACGCCCGTCGGATGATATGACTAGAAAAGAGTCAGGATGTGCAGGGTACATAATATGAATACAATCCTGACCGCGATCCAGAGATGTTTGACTTATCCCAACCGCAACGAGGCTTCGTTGGAAGAGGTCGCGAACAAAATCTCCTTTTTCCTCAGCATAATTCACTTGCGTAAGTAAGAATGGGTTGATGGGCAATCCGCGGGCAACGTCAGATCTCATCTCCACCCGCAAACGAACGAGGACTCTTTTCCACTTTGGATACTGCACTTGAATGTCAGTTAGAGTGTCTGGGCCGTCTGCTTGCTGCGTGTCGGGTTGCGTGGCATCGTCGTCGACATTTGTTGTGCCACCAGTCATGTTCACGGAAGAATCATGGGGATCCACCACTGACATTTCCTCGGGCACAGCCAGGGTTTGTCCGGACGGGACTGCGTCGGACACAGGAGATGCTGACTCCGGGACAGTGAGAGGTGGCTCATACAGCTGACAATCGTTAAACTCCAGGGCAGTCGGAGTGGTTTGAAAGGGCTGAAAGAGCTGCGATAGAGCGACAGTAATGTCAATGGGGCCGCGTCCCAGGGGATACTCGGCAAGAAATCCCGTTGTGTCCTGAATGCCCGGAGTGGGCTACAATTGTGTCACGCGAGATCACTTTAAGATTGTAGATCAGACTCACCCAATCATACTTGATGTATAGAACATGGTCAGTGATTGTATAGGCCCGGGGAGCCAAATCCAACTTCCCAGATGGCGAGACATGCTACACAGCCAATCAGTGGGAAGTAAGGCGCAGTCCAGGTGGAACAGCGTACCTGAGTGTATATGGGCACGGACCCAGGTTCGCACACGGAATGGTGCACGATTTCCACTCCGTTGTGCATAATCGGTGTCGCAATGTAGCCGATCAGGGAGATCTGTTCCTTGAGCTACAGAGACAGTCAGTGTATAATACTTGATGAATGATGAATGAACCACTTACAGATTCGACGGACTTGGATAAACACTGATGCGCAGTAAGACACTCTAGCAACTCTCAAGAAAAAGAAAACATACATATAGCGGGAACAACGTTACTTTTTGTTCCCCGATGGAGACATAACCAATAAAATCGAACCCTGCGTCTAGGCTGACGAGGCCCTGGAAGATGAGTTAGTAACGATGAAATGGCAAGGTCGAAAGCAACGCACCGAAATAGGCATCATGATGGGCGAAAGGTTGCTGAAGAGATAACATTGAGAAAGTTGGGAGTCCATAGTATCTGCAATTACAGCCGTCAAAGCGAGAAAGAAAATGTTCATTTAAATGCGATTACATACTTCAACCGCAGCTGACTGCATGTGACCTACTTCTGACCGCGACGATACGCTATCACAACGCAGTTTATGTATTACATGAAAACTGTCCCGTTACGGCTCGAATGGTCGACTGCGAAAGCGGTGCCATTAGATGTAATTCTTGCGGAATAATTGAGCTACATTGACAACGAAAGATCAAGGGCGCTTAGTTTTCGTAATCTAGAGGTACCTCGCCATCATACATTTCATCGAATTGATCTAGTAGTGATTCGTTAGAACCAAACGGCTGCTCAATGTCCGATCCTTCGTCGGTACCATCACTTTCATCAGTATCGTCATGTATTTCCGTGTCGTCTGTGGGGTCTTCCACATCATCATTTAACGATGAATGGAAGGTTATATCTTCTTGTTGCAGTTCAACCTGCGTGGCGCGATGGTGAGAATACACATGTCCAACTCCAAGACCATAGTGAAAGCGCATAAGCATATCACGGTCAACGAACCTAACGTGACGAACTTGAACTCAGTACTGCTCATCCATGTTGCATAACGACTAACTCACCGATTAATATAGTATTCACGCCAGTCATCTTTGTCCTTGGCACATGCTGACACACCCGACCCATCAGCATATCTCCTGCCTCTAACGAAACGAGGAATAATATGACAGCCCCGGAGAACATCTGCGGGATCTAGAAAGTCGAATGAGTGCTCATTCGTCAGCGGCGGGAACTTCATTCGATCTAAGGTTGAAGTCTCCCAGGCAGAGACTTCATCCATGGGCTCGTACCAGCGAATCCGCAGGAACTCCATTCGAATTGGTGTGTAGTCAACCATACCGTGTCCGATGAAGATGACATTGACGTGATATACGCCCAGTACCTTGCCATAGATGTACTTGTGACCTTGGCGCCCAATGTCGTCGGAGGAGCGGAGCACCATTATATTACAATGTGAAGTCCTTGGGTTGATAACGTCCTGGGCTCTTCGGACATCGTAGGTTGTATAGTTGAACCTAGCGATGTTATGCTGATACATACGATCGTCCTTGAGAATGATTGTGTTTATGTCCTGTTCCTCTCCTACTCCTGTAGGGCCTGTCTGGGCGTTGATTCGGCGTAACAGGTGTTCCTTCAGTTTCGGAACAAAGTTCTGCAAGAGTGTGTTAGAAAGAGAACTCTCAGTACAGCAATGCATGACTGACTTTAACGGCTGGATCGCCCGGGTGGCTAATTAAGTACGATCCTATATGAACAGGGTATTTTTGCGTGAGGCCAATATGATGATGAACTTCAGGGCTTCTTGCTATTTCAGAGATTTCGACATGGGGGCGATGAACAGCTTTGTCTCCAATACGACGAATGCGAGCCTGATGGCGCTCGATCCGAGTCAGCTGTTTAACAAAAGATTTGCGATCGGTGCGGCGATATCCTGCCTTGGGAGAACGGTGTTCAAGTTCACCCTGGGGAAGTCAAATGAGGGAAGTTCATAATTGAAAATTATATGAGGACAGACCGGTTCAGTACTATAAGAATCAGACGTTCCATACCGGCGGATGGTGGATACATAGTCTCCCAATGCGTGAAATTTGTATGTTTGGAGATTAAACACTTTGACGCGCTTCGCATTCAGGGCTAATAACTCAGGGTTAGCCACCTCAGCTTGCCCTACGACGCCAGTGGGTCGCGTGCTCCTGCGCCCCGCCTGATCCGCCTTCCTTAAACGACGTCGGGCACGAGCCCTGACTTCCTGACCGAGCTCGTGGGCCTCATAAGCAGTGCAAGTTGTGTTCTTGAATTGGCGAAACTGCTGGCCGAGCGCCGATGTCACGTGGTCCATGATCTTGAGCGTCAGTTCGGAATGCATCCGGAGCTTGGCTAGCCCATGCCAATGGGCCATAGTAAATAACAACTGAAGCACGGTGCGATTATGTGGCTCAGGAAGAAGGCCATCAAAGACAGGGATGGAGCACTGTACGTTGTGTCAGCCCGACCAGGTTACATGGTGACAAAATCATACCTGGAGGAGATCTTCGAAGTTCCTAGCTGCCAAACGTTTCATCTCGGATGAATTGGCCGAAAACCTTCGAATGGTGGCTGGGCCAAACGTCGGAGTCTGCCTGTATCTGATAACAGGAGTTAGTAGAATCACGCAAGTGACACATTATCACATACCTTTGATCCAATTGATGAATGAGACCCGGGCCCTGCGCAGTAATTATCCGCAATAGATGAACGAACAGCATCTTCCACACGCCGATCTCAAACTCGTGTAGTAGATCCACCACAAGAGCACAAAATATACTGAAACCCAGAAACCCTAGGCGGTCTGAGAAAGCATTCTAAGAAATAGTTAGTTGCTGTTAGCAAACGAAGCGGAAGTCTTACTGAGGTAGGTACCCAAGACTGAGGCTTCAAAATGTGTTCTACCGCCGCACTGCCGACTGCGAAATTGTGCTCATGAATCAGTGAGCGGGCATCATTCACGATCATTCTCCTTCTCTCATCACTGCGAGAAAGGGTCTGACGTTGTTGTCTATCTTGAGGCATACCCATGTTCTGAATTCGATTCTTAGGTATAAGGCAGCGGGGACATGGGCACCCTCCTAAGTTTCGAACCGTGGCTATAAGTACTCTGGTAAAATTAGAATCAATACTAATTGAGATGCAAATTGAGTACACGTACTTTTCTGGATAGTCTGCAGAATAAGTAAAAATTCTCGGGTAAAATCTACGCTTGATTCCGTCACAGCAGCACACCACAATGCCATGCTCATATGCCTGGAGGAACTCGTCGTCCAGTAGAATCCTCCACTGCTCGTGAAAGAATTCTCTGTGGCAATGTGTTGCACACTCGCTATTCAGGCCTTTCCCATCTGTGAAGGCTTTGAAGGAATCGGGGAGCTGGTAATACATCATTAAGTATGCAGCAGATCAAACAGTGTAGGAAGGCGTACCGTTGAAGGATCTTCAACTCAGCTGAGGGTGCAGCTGATATAATTGTTGAAGGGATGAGAAATTGTGCGATAGGCTCGTCCCTTAGGGGATGCAA
>KN835744.1:0-13442 GCA_000827255.1 Suillus luteus UH-Slu-Lm8-n1 | reverse complement strand
TCCGGAAGACAGAAAGAGGACAAACTAAGATGATATTCGAACTGAGGTGTTAACAACTAAGTATAGGAGTTTATATACGAAATGCCTAAGGCTCAAGGCTATGTACAAAGTATAAGCAAAGTCTATTGCTGATTAATGAAAGCCGGAGCGGATATCACAAGTACACAGATCAAGGAACATACCCGGGAATGAAACATAGGTAAACAGATCAAAGAACATAGCCTGGAATGAAGAGTACCATAAGACTGGTAATAGAGAATACCAGATGAAGGAAAAGGCTGTGATAATGTTATATGAACAGGAAATGAATTAAGAAGCTTATCGTATATTGGATCAGAAGCGGATCTTTACATCGGACCGGATCAGATCTAGGGTTCCAAAGTCCAGATGAGAAGCATAAATATATGGAATATGACAATTACTCTAATTGCTCCTTGGAGGCGTGCAAGTTTTACCCTTCAATTGAATGTTGCAATACGCCTCCTGAAGGTAAGGTGTCCAGTGTGGATTCGGTTTGTGCATGGGGATGGCCAGGGTGTCCAGAGTTGCTCTGAACCCTGTGCCGCCCAGTAATTCACTTCACTGGCGCCTTACTCTTTGGCTGGATCTCATTTTCACAGAAGGAGGCCAATGTGCAGAATCTCCATCTCACCCTTGAAGATCTTGAAGATAGCTGGGACCACAGTATTCCTCGTATCACTGCATATCTCGAGCAGGTCCGTCTCATAATACCCTTGCGTTATCTGCAGCTTGTCTGATAGATGTCACTAGGCTGAACACACGTCTCTTGTCACCCGCTTGAAACTTGACAAGCGGTATGCATTTGCTTACACTGAGCTTGCCCAACTGGTTTTGAGACCAGTTGGGCAGACATCATCTCACTCTCAACCACCTGCATATCATGGTGGTCCATTCAATCCATTTTACCTGTCTTCAGTTCCTTGTCCCTATAACGCTGTACCTTATGGTTCAATGTCCTGGACTAATCCACAAACTCACCTACCATTGAACGGTGCAACTTCTGCGACCTCCTCTCAGTTCTTTGCATAGAAGAGCCTCTACTGGCCCTCAACACCCACCTCATGGCTTGCTGTCCTCTCAGACGTCACCTCACCACGTGCGGTCGGCCACAGAATCAATCGCATTGCCACCCCTTGCAACAAATTTGCCGCCTCATGCAGTGCCAGGCAATCAAATGCGAAAGCCTGCACCCTGCGCATAAGTCCCAGTGTCTGTTGACTTCAATGCTCAAGATGATGAAGAACATGGACGAATTTGCACTTCATTCAGTCCTATGGCACCTTACTCGATTCTCCCTCCTACTCACAGCTGAACACTTCTACCTCAGGCGGAGCCAGCTGTGGTTCTACTTGTGCCTACCTCAGGTGGGTGCTTGTACATCCATTTTTTTGTCCCCCTCAGTCTTTGTATGCTATGTCACCCGCCCCATCTCAGTAGAGTCTCTGCATTTCTCTATTCTCATCATAATCATTGGTACGTCTTCTGTTACTCTCTGCATCCCTACATGCTGACTATCTCTATTCTCACAGCCCCAGAACCTACCATGCTTCTCCCAATCACTCACTCTCGTTCATTCACAACATCCAATCTGTCACTCCTCCATGGCACATGCCTACATCTTCAACTTCTACCGGAGCTACAACGACCTCTACTACTGCTGTTCCCACACTACCGCGGTCTCATTTGAGAGGCCCAAAACATTCTGGTTTTACATGCAGAATTTACCCACTGTCGCACTTCTGTTACCTCGAGCAGGACTATGAGTCACAGACGAAGCATGCAATATGTCAGAGAGAGGAACTTATCCTCGAGAAGCGTTGAGTGGCATGAAGACGAGATGATGACGAGTTGCTGGGATATTATACCCCGCCTCATGCAGTGCCCGCAAGCAGACATTCACATCGGCAGAGCCAGAGTACTGGTGATGCTGGCACCCCAACGAAAAGTGATATGCTCCTTGACCTCGGTACTACTCCTCAGTCGCCTCCCCCACCACTGTTGTCTGCTATATACGAAATGAGCACAGCTCTTTACTTTCAAGAGTATCGAAATTTGATTTGCAATGACTTACCAGGAAACATGTCTCCTCCCTCTCCCGTAAACCCGCCCCATTTATTTTCTAAAGAGGCCATCAGAAAGTCCACCTGTGAAGACCTACAAGGACATGATCCATGTTGTCAAGATGTGTGGTGCTACTTCTCATGGTTTGCTTTAGGTTCTGAAGGCTTCGCTTGTTAGGATGTCGCGAGATTCAGGCCTGAGCTAAGGTTGCCGTCACCTGCAGGGATGCAATCGCACTCTCACTCTCCTAATTCTTACTACTCTCATGTGTCTTCACAAGGTCATTCGCACTCGTCCTTATCTCCAAGATTGCAACAACATAGTTATAGTCCTGACAGTTCACCAACTGCAACTTCAATCAATGATATATCACTGTCTATATCACAAACCACCATCCAACAACCACGTCCTAATGGAAAAATGAGAACAAATGCAAAGCAGGGCAATGTAAGTATACTCAGTACAACCCCAGATAGGCACTGATTAACTTGAACTTGCAGCGACGTCAACATCTCTCACCAGCTGCTAAGCAAATGCCTCCTCCAGCTAAGGTTCTGTGAACATCTACAAAACATAATTTAGGTGATTCTCCCATCAGCTACATGCAGGCTCCTAGGAACACCGTGAAATCTACTGCAATTGCTTTTGTCAAGCAGGACTCTGTGTTCTTACCTGGTACAACCATTGGCGCCACTCATTGGATTGCGTATGCCATGACCAAGGGTCGTGTGTGCGTCATCTCACTGTCGAGCGGTGACCGCACTCTGCTGCAGCTGCCGACAGTCTTTGCACCTTCTATGTCGGTCATTGACATGGCTGTGTACGGTAACAGGCTGGTGGACGTCGTCATCACCGATGATGTACCGTGAGTGTCTCAGTGCTCGACACATTTGTGGTCTAATGACATTTGCAGCGGGCGACTCTTGTTGTGCAGGCAGTGCAATCGCCCTCTCTACCACCCCCAAACTTGCAGCCAGCAACTCTTGCGCTTCCTGCTCACCCCCCGGACATAATCTTTGGTCCAAAGGTGCATGAAGGACCTGTTCATCCATGCAATACAGCCAGGCAAAGCTTTGTTATGTGTGAGTCAGGCTTTCATTGACGTCGACTGATTTCCCTGTTAATACCTCTATGTCATGGGTGACCTTGCAGACTAAGCTCCATGCAAAGCAGTCAGACGGTTCGTCAAAGTGTATCACAGATGGACAGAATGCATCGAGGGCAAGGGCGCAAGGGCAAGAAATTCTGTTATCAAAGGATCATCCTTCTCTAGCCATTGGTACACTTTAACTTGTCAATCTTTTGCTATAGATTCTCCATGTAAATAGGGATCTCTTAGGTTATAGCGCCTTGCCAATGCAACTATTCTTCCTCCTCCTTGATGGTGTCTTCCTTAACACTATCATCCATAATGCTGTCATCCTCAATGTCATCCTCCTCTGTCCTGCTCAAGATCTCAGCATCAGCATGCACCTCGGCTGCCTCCCTCATTGCCTCTATGACCTCGACTGTGTTCTCAAAGCTTCCAAGGTACTTGTAAATGGTCCTGATAACATCGGCTTGAAATCCTTGCTGAACTGCAAGTGATTGGACTAAGGTGTCGAAGCCGACCTGGGCAAAGTGCGCAATGTCACCCTTATGGATGTTGGAATGAGTGGTGGATGTGCTAAAAGCTGTTGTAGATTCTCCTCTCGCACTATCTTTCAAGAACGTTAGCTGGAGCATTGTGGCTGTAGAGGTGTGTGTCAGTGTGTAGTCCATACACTGTGATGAGTGCAAACCGGCACTGTTGTTTGATGCTGTGGAAAAGGCGAAGATGCAGCCAGTAGCCCCTTAAGTGTTTGAAGCTATATGCACAGGCTCCTATCATTCACATCCAGTGTGACACCCTGCTCATACACCACCTCATCTGTTTGATTTAATTTATTCTAATCAGACATACACTCTATAATACTTTAATGGCACGCGGCACAATGAAGAAAATTGTGGTGGCTGTAAATAAACCAGGACGGAAGGCAGCTACTGCCTCAGCCTTGGCTCTTCAGAAACAGCGTGAAGAAGCATGCCAAACACTGCTGAAGGCAAAAGCGACTCGATCACAGTACACTGGCCATCATGAACGAGGCTGACAGTCTCTTGCAGATGTCATTGAACAGAAGAAAACTGCCCAAGCAGAGGGCATAAGTGCTGATGGCGAGTCCGATATTGATGCATACAGTCACGCTTTTGACATCATCCCTAACAAATACTCGGCGTCAGCACTTGAGCTGTTCCTTGTTCAGAAGGGGTTAACAGAGGGATGGAGCTTGAGCACGACGTGGGGCATCTTCTTGGCATTTAAGGATATGTGGAAAGATGTGTACATCTTGCCTATTTCTGGTTGTGCACTCGAGGCAACATAATCTATTAATCATATTACAGCAAGGGCGAGACTTACTGTGGTCCCTATCACTGTGACGAGGGCACTGGGGTGGTCACAGGAAACCCAGCCTTATCAGCAGCTGCACAGGATATGATGGAAGTCCTCAAAAATAATGAGGGTGCCGAAGGTGGAAGCAGAAATCATGCATCGGCCATGACCATCGAGGACATGCAGAAACTCATGGCCTGGTCCTATAGCCAGTGTCCAGATGGAATTGTCAGCCACATTCACCAGTCCATTGAAGGCAGGTCGACCCTTGAAGCGGCTGACGTGATTCTGGCCCAGCGGCACCTCATGGTGTGTGCATTCTCACCAACAGGTATCACAATCTGGACACGGTATGCCAGTGTTTGAATTCAGGTTGCTCCAAGACTCAACTGATGTGTGCACTCATTTACCACAGGAACTTTGAGCTCACGAAGATCAAGCAGAAAATTTGTTTCCGGAGTTTTGCTGGATGAGGGTGCTGACTGTGAGTCTGTGGCTACCAGGTCATGAGTACGAGGTCTATGCTCAGCCGAAGACTCCCGAAATTTGCATGTTCACACACCTGCGAGCTTGGGTGAGTTTCCTGGAGGAGGTACTTCTCCAACGGCCCTTGCAACCTGAAGAATACATCTTCCCACGTGTCAGTGCAAATGGTGTTGTCTACCCTTCTGATGAGCTGTCCTATGATGCTGTCATGAAGACACTGACCTGGATTTGCACCGAGGCTGGGCTGATAGCTAGGTACACTAGCCATTGCTTCCGTCGAGGTGGTGCAAGGTATTGGTTTATGTTTGCACCCCTTGGAGAGCACTGGTCACTTGCTACAATACGTTGGTGGGGTGCCTGGGCTGAAGGTGAAAGTGTAAGTGGCCTGCTAATCTATAATGCAAAGCTACTAATTCATTCCCAGGTTGATACACTGATACAGTACCTTCTAGACGAGCTCACCCGATACGAAAAAAATCAGCAGGACACACTGTGCCCAATTCCTCAGGAAGGTGACAAAAGCTTCAACGGCGACCACATTTTAACAGCACCCGTCACTGCAGCAGAAACACGAGAACTCAAGATGTCATTCGATCATGAACTGAACCGTCTGTCTGGTAAAGTCGAGGAAGTCCTAGACAAACTAACCCTTTCTCCGGCCTCATCCCCTTATCCCTCGCTCTTGCCTTCACCTTCACAACCTCTAATCTTGGTCCAACCAACCCTGCACCATCAGGCCGCCTATCCAACCTCTTTGCTGAGCAATGCAGAAACTTCTTCAACACCCAGCCCACCAGTTCCTGTAGACTCGGCTTCTTCTCCCTCATCTCACATCATCCCCACGCTGCAGGTGCCTCCCTCTGACTGCCGTCAGCATAGCCACACTGCAGCAAAAAAGACGGCTCCAAAAAAGATGGCTCCCATCCCCAGCGTTGGAATCCCAGACCTCCCACGTGGACAAGAGGCATTGCTAGCTGCTGTGAAGCAGTGGGAGGATCCTGCCACATCCATTGGCGGCAAGGCACTGAAAGATTGGCCAGAGGAGTGGTACACTGGCCCTATGTGTACAATCACTGGCATGAAGCGGAACATCTGCAAGGTGATTGCTATTGAGTTTTACCGGTGAGTGGCCTTCATGCCATTTTGGCGGGTTCAGAAGCGGCACCCGATTGTTCGCAACTCAACACTTCATCACACAGGCTGCAGCAGGACCATCAAGTTTTTCTGCCAGCATACCCTGAGGCCACCCGCGGTGTCAAGCCACTTTTCGATGCCATCCAACGCCAGCGCGAGGGCTGCAGAGAAATCACCGGACGAGCAAGCAAGAATGGCCGCCCAGAAGTTCGAGCATCCTCCTCCCACTGAAGGCTGACACCCACATCCACAATTCACAAACCACACACATTCATACACACTCATTTCCCCATCGTTTCAATATTTTCTGCATTGTATTTCACACACCATCACTCTCCGCATGCTTGGTTTGTCCCCACAACTCAACATTTGTTGTATCCCTAGATTTCGTCACACTGTTGCAGCTGTTGTTGTAGTTTTGGCCATCTGCATCCGTCGTTTTGCTGTGTAATAGTGTTGTTAAAAACAGTCCGATTGCATTGATTCCCATCATTCATCCGATCCATTCGAGCATTTCAGAATTTGAAAGCGTCTGACAAATGAAGAACAACCAGATGACAATGGATGATGAAAATGACGCGCGTCACAGCAGGCAGTAGAAGGTGAAACCCAGCGGAACCCGAAAGTCACGTGACAGTAAAACCTGCTGTAAAACACTCGACATAAGTGGGGCCCTCTTGTTTTGCAATGTCTTCGTGCAGGGCAAATAAAAACAGTAGTCGTGAGCCCATTGCAATCTGTTTCATAGCAAATGTCAGAGTGTTTGATGTGAAGGAAGGGATCAAATGATGAAAGAGTTTGGATTGTGAATTTTCCAGCTCTGGCCATTGAATAAAAGGCTATTGTAAGACAGCTACCCACTGTGGCATTGAGAGGATTGTTGGGGTCTAGTTTCTGCAAAATGCTAGTTATAAAAGCCACAGTGTGAGATAGTCTTTTCTTCCTTCTTGATGATGAGGGCGTGAGGTTCTTGACTGCTCTTAGCATGGCATCTATTTTGTCATCATCTAAGGACCATGATTTTCTGTGTGGAGTGTGCCATGTACGAATACTGTAGACATAACTTGATATAGTTTTCTCTGAATATGATCTGGCTAAATTTGAAATGAAAGCTGAAATGAGTTCAGAAGATGTAGATGCATGTATGGCTTCATTGATGAAATTTGAGTCACAATATACATGGTAGGTGAGGATGCCACTTCCATATGCCTCCTGGGTGCTGCCAGCACATGCATGGATCATGATATATTGAATATGCTGTGCATCTGCGTGAGGGAGGCAAGATAATGATGTGTCATTTGTGGCTGGTCGCCAGAGATGGAGCCTGTCTTTTGTTGTATAATGGGGTCTTAGGATGGAAACATGAGGGGTGAGATTGGCAGGATCCACTGTAACTAAGAATCTTGATGAGGGGGAAGCCTGTAGTGTGATATTTGCTAACTTATTAAGCTTGCATTACTTTAAAGAGCTCTTCTCCTTGATAATAGAGCTTGTCATTGAGGTGCTCGACTGATTCTCGTGAGCGGGCTTGGTCATTGATGTGTGGGAGCACTTTGAGTTTCTTACTGCATATATGACATTTAGAAGGGATAGCGGAATTGTTAAAGTTTGTGATGAAGGGTTGAAGTGGCTAGGAAATGCTAATTGGAGGAAGCAGTAGGTCTGAGGGAGGGTAGATTCCTCTGGATGGGCCATCTGCTGGGTTATAGTCACTGGATATATAGTGTGTGAGGAAAGTGCATTGTGCAGATATAGTGTGCTCATGGATCCTTTTGAAGATAGTATTGGTAGCCCTATTGTGACTACACCCTTTCCACCACCCTTCAATGACTTCCCAGTTGTCCTCGAATATTTTGATGCAGCTGCCCATTGGGCACAAACCGAGGAGTGCAATAACAAGGAATTCCATGCTGACTGCCTGTGCCCAGCCAATATCTCTACCTTCAGCTTTCCAGCCTAGGAGGAGATGTCATGCTTGCCATCTGCCATTGATCTAAATTGTGATAGCAGTATCTGAGCTAGCGTCTGAGTAAGCCGAAGGGTCAATGACTTTGACAGGCCCTGGGATTGGCCTGAAGTGAAATCCATTCAGAATATATACATATTTATGTATGAGATTCAATGAAATGAGAAACTGTAGCCAGGCCTCAGGCCTATAGAGAGTGATAGTATTAGATACTCTCACTTTGAGGATAGTCTTAAGCTCTGTGGTCCTTTGCTCTGCATCCTGAACATTTGTGTACGTGAGCTTAAGAGGGATTGGTACATCCCTTGGATCTCTGCCAGTTGTAGTAGATTTTGAGGCCCTCTGGATTGACCAAATGACTCTTTGCATTTCAACGATATTGAGTTTTGGTTCATTTGTCCCATAGGAACTTGGATGCACATTTGTGGATGGGGTGACAGAATTGGCTAAGGAAGAGGGCACAGGCTAATAGGCTGGTTTGGCCTGCACCCACTGGAAAAATCTGCTATGACTTCTGCGGTTTTGTCATCATCTGGTTAGTAGGGCAGTATGAGTGATAGTGGCCATCATTCACAAGAGGTACTGTCTCTGCATGCCTATATTAGCTGGAACTCACATCTCTCCCCCGAGAATGGGAAGAAGTGTTGGGAACTGCAAGCGAGTGTTGTAACTGAGTGAGATAGAGCAAGTATGAAAGGATTTGAGTAAGCCAGGATTTGAACAATTATATGAAAGCAAAGATGTGGTTAAGCCATAGTATACAGGAATGTACAAAAGCAGTGTGGGTGCAAGTGAAGCCACAGTTAAGTGTTTAAGATGGACACAGTGACAGTGGGAGTGCAGGAGTTTGGATTAGCATGAGGGTAGATAGAGTGGCAGCATAGCGAGCACAAGCAAGGGAGAGCGGAAGACAAAAGACAAAGTTGTATATGTAATAGCACGAGTGATGAACTTTTGTTTCGTTAAAGGTCGGTGTCCCTTTTTGAACCAGTAGGAGAAGAGAGCGCTCCCGGGAGGGGGCTCATTGATTCTGAGGTGGTGTAACAGCGCTTGTTCAGGGTCTGAAGAACCATTCTGCTGAGCAAAGGATACATCCTCTCCTACTCTAGAGGTCTTGGTCTGTGGGATGAAAAAGACCCGCATCTCTAGGTTATTGCGGTCATGCTCGACACACATGTTTGACGGTTTGACATGGATGTTAGGGTCGAATGATGAAAGTATCGGGATAGTGAATTCTCCCACCCAAGCTGCACAGTAGAACGAAGTTGTGAGACAGCTGAAGATGGAGGCGTCGAGAGGTAGATTTAAGTCCATTTGTTGTCAAAGGGAACAGATGAAGTTGATGGTATATGGGTGGTGTTTCTTGCGTTTTGAAGTGCTCGGAGTCATGTTCTCTGCAGCTTTCAGAAGATTGTCGATTTGCACGTCATCAAGGGACCATTTGATGCCATGGAGAATGTGCCACACTCGTACACCGAAGACATAGTTTGCGACAGTTTTTCCTGAGTATGAACCAGCTGTGAAAGTAATGAAGGCGGAGATGAGGATGGAAGATGCAGGGGCCCGGTCTAGCTCTGGAATTGAGCGGGAATCACAGTACACGTGGAATACCAGCAATCCTGAACCGTATGACTTGTGGGTGCTCTCGGCACAGGCAAGACACATGGCGTCTTGAATGCACATCATGTCTTCTGTGGAGAGGAAGTTTGGTTTGGATTGGGACATGAGCGGGAGCCAGAGATGTAGCCTTTGTTTGGCGGGGTAGTGAGGGCGCAGGGTAGAAGGCAGTGGGTTAAGATCAGGAGGATAGGCTAGGTGCCGTTTTCCTTTGGTTAGCTAGGGCTGCTGACAGAGATTTTGTAGGGAAACTTACTATACTTGTGTCGCTTGGAAGAGTTCTTCTCCTTGCCGCTCAAGGACTCGGTTCTCGACAGTGCGCTTAGCATCTTTGAGTGCGGAGCGGGTTTTTGGGACTGCGGGAGTCGCAACACTGTGAAGGAGTCCCTCACGCTCGTTTGCGTGTAGAGGGGTGTCGAAGTCGACGAGGAAGTCCCTGATGGAGGGAGGGATAGGAATGGGGGGCAAAAGAAGGGAGCGGTGAGGGAATCTTCCATGTGACGGGTCATCTGTGGGGTTAAGAGTGCTAGGGACATAGCGCGAGAGGACGACACAGGGAGCGGATTCAGTGGTGTTGTGAACGCACTTGAAGACTGTGTTGGTGGGACAATTTCGGCTGCGACCCTTCCACCAACCCTCCACAACTCCTCTGTTGTCTCTGTATACCTTAAAGCAAGGGATTGGGTTGGGTTGGGATCTTTGGATGATGCTGAGGACGAGAAACTCGAACCCGATGGCCTCAGCCCACCTGATGTCATGGCTGTCAGCTTTCTAGCCTGGGATGAGGCGCCAGGCGCGCCACCATCCATTGACCCAAATCGCGATTCCCATGCCAGAGCTAGCATCCGAGAAGGTGTTTGGGTCAGTGATGGTGCATGGGCCAGGGATTGTCCTGCTGACGAGTCGTTGACGGAGGGTGGCTGTCCACCACCTGAGGTCGGTAGCACAGTTCTTTGGTGCGGTGTGTGGCACGAAAGGACGGTCACCACAGACGGAGAGCATGGCCTCCAATTTGGTGATGTAAGCTCTTCCCACAGGAATGACGAGGGTGGCGTGAAGTAGTTTGCCGTGGAGTTTCTGGGCTTCAAGGAGAGTGTGACGAGGTTGAGCCTCCCACGCTGAAATCGCCAGCAGGTATTTTTCCTTCTTGCTCCCTGGAATCTCGATTGATCGCTTGTCGATATCCCAGGTGAAGCCGGTGAATGGCGGGTTGGAGAAAAATTGGGTGTCTTTGGAGACTTCCCAGGGAGTACCAGTCTGATATGAGAGGTCGTCGATGTCAGCCATGCAGCAGGAGAATCTGGCGTCTTTGACGGAGCGTGGGGATCTTTGGGATAGATCGAGGATAGGGAAGGAGCAGTTTTCATCGTATTCTTCCGGCTGGTTGTTTGGGAGAGTGAGGCCTCAGAACCACCTTTGCCCTCCATCCGTTTGCAGACCTCCCTGGTCTTGGATGCCCTGTGCCCATCCTCTCCATTGCTCGTTGTACTTATCCAAGTACTGCCGGAGGATGCGGAAAAATAAGTGGACGTCCACCCATTTCAACAGCGGAGTGATTCCTTCACTACGAAAGATGTCAGCTCCCGCATCAGCAAGACCTCTGTAGGAACCAGCTGCTGACAAACAGCCGAAGCAGAAACTGGTGTCGATGGCGAAGCTACTTTTGCTCGTGTGGACGACAAGACCTGGGTACTGGGATGGGTGCAGTGGAATTGTTCTGTAGGCCTCTGTGACATCTTGGGTAGCACCTTGGGAGCTGGGAGGTAGGCGCCAGATGAGCAGGCAAATGGTGGAAAATGTGCCATAGGTACAGGGATAAATATTTGAATCAATAAAGGAGTTAATGGAGGCAATGGGATGAGTAAGGAATGACGAGCTATGAGACAGATTTTGGATAAGACGAAACTTTCCCGGTTTCCCAGGTTTCAGGATGATAGACAGCGGAGCTGTTTGGAACGGTCCAATGAGTGTCTCCACTTTGGCTTTTGATAGCGGACCAAGGTATCTTCCCAAGCCAAATTCTCAGTTGAGGATGGTAGCAAAAGCATCAGCGTGTTCATCAACGGAAGGACTATTAGGAGGGGTGTGCATATGTGTGATAATAGGAATGCTACCAAAGAAACTGAGCTGTAAGGACTGAGGTATGTGCGGATATGTAAGTATGAGACCAGATTTATTAAGTAGTTGGAGCCAAGTATTAGCGTGATAAGGAGTAAGGGCTTTAAACTTCCTGGCCTCGAGGGCACTTCTGAGCTCCATGATCCGTGTTTCCGCATCCTGGGCACTCATGGATGTGGTCTTTGCCGGTGCTTGTGCATCTGTTTGGGCATTGCCAATCATAGCATAGCTGTAGCCCTTGGGCATTGACAAGGCGACCCTCCACAATTCTTCGACAAGAAGTGGGGGTTTTGTTATCCCAGAGGAGGTCGCTTTTGCACTTGTGGATGTTGTGTGCAAAACGGCCGAGACAAAGAGCACAGGTATGATGGCCGGAAGATGCTGCGCCACCCTGAAAAGGGTGCTTGTCCTGGGATGGCCATTTTGAGTCTTGGCAGGGACGCTGATGGTTGAGAGACGAGGAGCAGGGAGGCAGACAACCTGACGAGTTGCGAGCAGGGGATCTTGATCGGGATCAGGTGGGTCTCATGGAGGAACGAGCTTGGTTGCGATGTGAAGGGGTCTGTGATTCGCGACCATTGCCTTGAGATGACATCGTCATCTGGAACTGGGGTTTAGAAGAGCAGCCATATTGGCAGTGCAGCAAGGGGTTATGCAATTGGGTGGTAGGAGGGAGGAAGTGAGTGAGGGGCAGCAGGTAAGAGGAAGCAGGTGCGAAGCAGCGAGTAAGAGGAAGCAAGTGAGAGGCAGCAAGTAAGAGGAAGCAGGTAAGAGGCAGCAGGAAGCAGGAAGCGGGCGAGGGAAGCGAAGGTGGAAGCAGTGGTTAAGACCGAGAATGTGTGGGAGGGATGGGATAGTGAGCATGGGAAGGACAGTCAGTGGTTGTCTTGCGTTCTGAAGTGTGAGGTGAATGAACCTCAGTTAGACTCTCTAGGCACACTTTGTTCCAAACTTCCTCTGCCAGATTCTTCAATAATATTGTGTTAAAGACGCTGATGTTGAACGCGTTATTGAGAGCAAGAGTGTCATGCCAGTCTCTACGAATGTGGGCCGCATAGAGCAGGAGAGCGCGCTCGCCAAATGGTTCAGAGCGGTGGGGATGCGAGATGACATTCATGAAGAACATTGTAATGGTGCATTGATGCTTTTTGGGCCAGTTCAACTTGTTCATGTATAGCAAGAAGCTATTCTTGGCCATGTCAAACTGCCTCCATTTGAGACTGTGATCTTGTATGACTTTCCGAGATGGTTTGAATGCTGCGACTGGTTTCAAGGCGATAAAGTCGTCCACTTTGGTGAAGCTGAAAGTGCTGTCAGCTGCTGATTTCGCTTCGTCAGCGGCCTCTCTGCATCCATCAGGGCTGAAGTACCATAGCTCCACGTACTCAAAGGATTTGAGTTTGTGAATGGTGTATTGGGAAGGGCGGTGGGTGAGGGTATCACCAACAGAAGCTCCCGTGTTAGAGACCATGCCAGAGGGTCAGATTAGGAAGGAAGGGCTTGGCCTCAGCTCATGTGCTGTGCCCCTTACCCGAGTACATGCCCCACATTTTGGAATGAAGTCCGGAGGACATCCAACGAAGTTCAGTTGAACTCCGAAGGTAAGGCAACTCTGGTGAAAGTGCCCAG
>KN835743.1:0-13475 GCA_000827255.1 Suillus luteus UH-Slu-Lm8-n1 | reverse complement strand
TTCTATTCTTATCCCTTAGGCAACCCGTCGAAACCCTCCTCGTGCCAAGGCAAATCGTCCTGAGTCGCCTCTCATAGAGAGAGCAGATCCTGCACCAGCTGCGCGTGAGGTTCGAGTTGACTTATGACCTCTTCAAGAGTGATGCTGTTGATTTCCTTGATGGTGCTGTCCACTTCTTCCCGCGCATATTTGGATTGTGTTGCTCATGGAGGTGGCAAATACAGAAATGCTCGCCTCGCTGGACAACTTCGTTTCATATGGCACGGATGTGCTGAAGCAACGCTGTAGCAACTATCCTCTGTTTGAGTCAGGGACGAGCTGGAGTTCTTACAATCGAAGCTGGATTGCTGTTTGGTTATCGATGGCGAGTCGTTGCAGGTACGACTTTCTTCGGACATGTACTTGTGCTGCGCTTATCCTATCCACTCAGCTCTGTTTGAACCTATACAAGAATGAGTTCATCGAGATCACAACAAAGTTATCGGCTGCTGTTGCTTGTCGATGCTCTCCCACCCAGAAAGCAGATGTGGCAAGACTAATCCGACATCACACCAGGAAACGGGTTTGCTGTATCGGAGACGGTGGTAATAATGTCAGTATGATACAAGCCGCTGACGTTGGTGAGTCCTCCAACACCCCCAATATTGATTCCAAACGGAATTCTCAAACCTTGACGCGTGCAGGTGTCGGTATCGTTGGAAAATAAGGAAAGCAAGCATCCCTTGCTGCCGACTTCTCCGTCGACCAGTTCAGCCACCTCACGAAGCTCATCATGTGGCATGGCCGCAACTCATACCGCCGTTCTGCAAAGCTCGCTCAATTCGTCATCCACCGCGGCCTCATCATCTCGATTATGCAAGCCGTTTTCTCAGCTATCTTCTACTTTGCCCCAATTGCGTTGTACCAGGGGTGGCTGATGTTAGGGTATGCGACGATTTATACTATGGCGCCTGTTTTTTTCGCTGGTTCTTGATCGTGATGTGAACGAGGATCTTGCGTTGATATACCCGGAGTTATACAAGGAACTGACTAATTGACAACTGGTTGATGATTAGCGTGTACCAAGGTGCGCCCAGTTATTCCATTCCCAGATTCCCTGAGTTGACAGTCATATTTGCAGGCGCAGCCATCATGATCATGTCCCTCCTCTTATTTGAAACCGAGTTCTTAAACATCGTGTCCATTTCTTTTACAGCTTTGGTTATCAACGAGCTCATCATGGTTGCACTAGAAATCACAACTTGGTAAGAACTCCAGTAACCCTCTGGACGGACGCGCTCTGATTACTGGCGACAGGCATATTTACATAATCATTTCAGAAGTAGTCACCCTTTTCTTTCATGTTATCAGTATTGCTTTCTTACTGGAGTATTTCGGTACGTGTTCCCGTCATCCATTCCAAGGGTTACTCATCGTCCCTTGTAGACCTCGATTTCGTCGTGTCCACTCGTTTTGCATGGAAAGTCGCTGTCATCGTAGCAGTCAGCGCGCGTCCTCTGTACGTCATCAAGGTCATCCGTAGTAGAATCGCTCCGGCAGCGTCGAGCAAGTTGCTATAATACTTATGCACCATGTAACTTGACGATCGATCACTCCAAATCTGACATCAATCTGACATCTTTAGAATAAATTTCTGCTTGTTTGATCGCAAACATCGATGCAAATAGAGCAAAAGAGAAGAGCACGAGGGAGCGTATCAAGAGGAATCAAAATGAAAGACTAGTCAGCGATATTAAAGTTAGCCTGTGCGAGGAGGCGGTGATGAATTAATATGGTTCACGAAAGAATTTGGAAAGAATGTCCCAAGTGCATGCCAATTCACTCCTCCCCACAATGAAGGCTTGATTGGAGGACGAGGCGAGCCAAACCCTGGGGGCGCGGGTACACCCCAAGGAGGCCAATTATCTCCAACGACGGCTCGTGGACTATTACTAGTGCCCCAGGACTACCCCACTGCACCTGGCGCAATGCGCCGTCCAGGCGGAGGAACGACCTCGTCATCATCAGCTGCCAGAGCACGAAGCAGTAAATCAATGCAGAAACGCACATTTTCTTAGCTTTCTTCTTCTGGTTCTGAGTTTGCTTCTTCGCCTCTCGTTCCTTTGTCCGCTTGTCCTCATCCTCAAGTGTTCGCGCAGAACCTGCATTTGACATTCCTGTGCAACTTTTTCTCGAAACGCTTGAAGGACACGCTATTCAAACATCCGAGCAGCGGAGATGGGGGACATCCGCGTGCCCTCCTCCATCTTCTGCTCCTCGGTCATCACCTGAGCAAGATTAAAAAAGAAAGGTTCAATATAAAGGATACTCACCTCCTCATCATCGTCCTCTTCCTCTTCATCCTCGTCATCACCATCCTCGCCACCTTCCTCATCCTCACATCACTTTCATCTTCAACATCAGCAACCGCTTCCTCCTCTAGCTGCATTCAACGCTCAGCGAGCTGCTCCATCATCTCTAAGAATTTTTGCCCATCATTCTTTAGGAGATCATCTGCAACCGTCAGAATGTTACCTGGACCTACACAGGAGAGATCAAGGGAAGCGGTGCAGAGTAAAAGGTGAGCTTACCCGTTACAGTGAAGCTACTCCCAAGGTTGAACAAACCATCGCGATAATTAACCTTTGCATTATTTACAGGCCTTCGTCCGCGAACACTGGGATTACGTCGATCTCGTGGTTTCACTTCATCTCCCTCCTCCTCCTCCTCCTCCTCCTCCTCCTCTACCTCGTCTTCTTCATATTCCTCCTCTTCCCCATCATCATCATCATCAACCTCACTTTCATGTTTCGGAGGTTTTCGGCCGTTTGTCAGGGCTGGTGTTCTATAAGATGGCGGGGGATTCTGGGCAACTTTGTTCGGGATGACCGATGACAGCGCCGTTCTTATCGAGTTCGACGCTGCCGGGAGGCGGACCTGGCACAGGGGGAGGGGGTATGGTGCCACCGGGGGAGACATAGCGCTGCTGGTAGTTCGCGTACTGTTCTAGCTCCTCGTAATAAGCATCGTACAGTACCTCAAGCTCTTCCTCGATCGCATACGTTCTGAAGAATAATAGTCGCGAGATAAATTTGCTTTCGTTTGAGCCTAATCGTACAGGTGAGCTGCTTGAGAACAAGATCTTGGTACATTTCTTACCTGGCGAATGGAGTTGTGGTCAAATTTATCGATATTGGCCGGAGCGGTAAGTCCAATTCAATGACAAAGCTACAGTTCTTGTATTCTCTTCCTCAGTGATGGCTTCATCTGTTGCAGCAACATCATCAGCGCCCTTCCACCACGATACTGGGAATTCTTACAGAGAATATCAGCTCTAAAAACTTCGAAATCCTCAGCAGTCTGGAGTCGAGCCAGCCAGTGGTCGGAGCCGCTGAACAATGTCCTTTTCTTCTGTTCTTTTCGGCAGCCTGCATTCGAAAAAGAAGTTGAGCTTAGATAGCGTTCCATCAGTAAGCTTATGGCAGAAACTGGCGCTACCCACATCAGGCAGCACGCCGTCCTGATCGTCGCATGCCTGTACAACGGCAGCCTTCAGCGTGAGGGATGGGTGGACGCTGCGCACGGGTGGCAAGGATGAGTCTAAGAGATGTAAGTACACGTGCGTGAATGAGGAGCAAATCACTCACCAAAAGGTTCGTCTCCATGATTGAGTAGATCATCCCACGACATTTGAAGTTTACCGATGACCTTTCCACTGCCTAACATTCGATCGGCCTCATAGGACACCCTGATCTCCACAGATAATACAGGTGAGGCATATGATCTAAACCGAAGGTCAGTTCTCGAATCGTACCCGGAAGTAACTAAGGACTTTACAAAGTCACAGTATCGCCCCACACTACAGATTTTTGGATGACAAGACACCGATGGCTGATTTCCAGCGTCTCTTGGAGTCGACATTAATGGGTACATAAATGCCTGCAGGCGTGCACCAGGAGGGGACTTGAAGATTTTTTCTGCTGATGACTGTAGATAGAGCACGAGAATTAGAAAACAGATACGGAGATGATATGGAGTGACTCACCGTCAAGCCTGATGTATCGGCTTTCTGGACTACCAGGCATGATATTGCGATGAAGCAAAATGACGAGGATCAAGGATGGACTGTGTGGTGGGCTGGATGAGTAGGAGCGGAAGATGGGGGTAGAGATACAGGACTGTTGATAACTTTCAGGTGAGAGGGAGAGAAGAAGTTGAGGGTTTAGGCCTAAGGCGGAGGTCATGCTGCACGTGTATTTCCACATTGTTGAAGGTTGTTCGGCACGACAGACGCTGGGATGATTGCATTAAACGCTGACAATGGAGATCACCGCGACTAGGATTGGCAGAAGAATCTGTGCTACAAAAAGTGTAGATGCAACGTCATGGTCAAACTCAACAGCGAAGCCAATTTAAGGCCAGAAGCGACAAGAGGTATCCGCCGATGCGTAACGAATGCTTACTCGCTATTTCGGGGGCATCCGGACACAGCTTTAGACGTTTGACTTCATCCACATCATGGAGCACTACATATGCATAGGTAGGTTAGCGTGGTGAAGCAGCCTAAAAGCGCACAATACACGTACCTGTGCAGCTTAGAAAAAGACATCCACAATCCCTCGACAACCTCCAGCAAATGTCGCAGCTCATTCCAAGCACCACACTCCTTTGAACTTTTGGAGGTCATGAGGACGCCATACGGGCAGTCGCAGTTTTCCCCGATAGGCGAGGCTTTGTGTTGCAACAGGTGCTGGTGTATTGGAATGCGTGAGATCTGAGAGAGAAAATGCGGGACTGAGTGGGAAGTCGAATGAGTCACCCAAAAACAGCATGGGGCTGTCCGTAAGCGAAGAATGTGTGGGTGCAGGACAAAGTGGGTAAGAAAGGGTTGCAAATGAAATCAATTTGATGTTGAGGGAGTGGGAGATGCGGAGTCTGCTGTTGAAGTAGATTTTGCTGACGCAGGCGATGGTCCACAAGCGGATGAGAGGAATGGAGTGGAGCTTGAAGTCTCATGGAGAGTAGCCGAATTGATGCTGATAAAGCTATCGTGACTCATGGAAAGCGTGGGTCTTCCTGCTGGCAAACACGAATATGCTACGACTTACTGGCAAAAGCTAGGATATCTCCAGAAGGCGAAAATCCAATTGCGTGAACCCATCCACTCTTTAATGTAAGCGGAGAACACGTGTGCCTTCATATCGGCGCTCCCCGCAGCCAGTAAGATATTGTTTGGATGCCAGTTGCCAGTCGACAAACAGAACAGTCAATCTGATGGGCTTCTTGAGCTGCCTTGCCACCCACCAATGCTCTTGGGGGTCAAATGAACAAATAGCAATCGCCCTGTATATATTTGATTGGATGAGATGGCATCATCTCAAAAAGAAGATGATACGTACCTCGCACCGCTGGCGACTGCAAATTTGTCTTCATTGGGGCTGAAGTTGGGTCAGTAAGGTCATGGTTGACAGGAGCTCCAGGTTGCCGTTCAGCTTGTGCGATGAGACGAAGACCATCCCCAATAACAACGTCAACTCCCATGTTGATCAGAATGTGCAGACGATGGAGGGAGGCTGCTGTGGGAATGTCCAGTTTGTGTCAGACGGACGGAAGACCTGCAAAATAGCCATTGAATTTTTCTAATTTCTTGTCTGGCATGAAGTGTGAATCTTTGGCAAGGTAGGGACCGAGCTGCGTCAATTTGGAGGTGTGACAGCTCGCGGATGACAGAAGGCGTCATACAGCAAGAAAAATATAAAAGATAGATGTTGCTAGAACATCTGACTACAGAAAATGGCGACGAATACATCGTCGACTGATATGAAATTGAATGTATCTTGTAAGCACGTACATAGGACGCTGAAAGCGAGGGGACATTACTGAAGTACACAATATTCAATTGAAAACGACACAACACTAGAAACAGAAACATGACCGGTCGCCTCCATGCTCTCCGGTGGCAGGGACTGCAGCGGCTGCTTGCTGTGAATCAGGGTTCGGTGAGGGAGGGTCGAGATATTCATCGGGTACTATATCTTCGTCATTTTTGGGAGCACTCGCTGCAGCGTTGCGCTGTGAATCCATGTATTAGACTTTGCATCAAACGAGAAATGAATGGAACATGCCTCTTTAGCCTGTGCGAGAGGAACGTCGACGATATTGGACTGTGCATGGCTTCTACGAACGGGCCACCAGGATGAGAGGTCGTGTATGCGACTCGTGAATGTGGTAGGTGGGGTAGCGGACGATAGAGTGGTTGACAATGATCGGGACTGAAAAGAGTGAGTAAAAATGCGAGGGGAATCGGTGGAAACTCACGTTCTCGCCAGAGTTCATATACAGACGTCCCTGAGTTGAGGTGTGCCCCGAGAGAGGACGGGGTAGGGGTGACGTAGCCGAGAACTGCGATACAAGTATCGAATCAAATGCTGAATAAACATGAGAAGGAGACATGCATCTAAGGGATCGCAAGGTCGATCATGGTGTACTGGGTTCGTGCGAGGAGGGAAGCGAAGAAGTTTGCTGATGCGAACGAAAATGGGTTGCTGCGGGTGTATTGTAGGCGGAGGTCTCTGCACCATAGGTATGGCATGTATTGGCGGCCCGCGGCGCCCAGCAGTAGGACGATGAGTTACATCAGACTGCAATGATGGTGAGTGGTGAGTACTTGATGAGTAAAAGATGAAACACTCACATTTAGTATATCACTGAGAGCTCGGTTTTTGCATGCAATGGTCTGTAAGGGAATGTTAGCGTACTAGGAAAATTGAATGTTTGCGAGGAGTGCATACACGGGCCTGAGCAAGGACGTCGGGTGGAGTATCGCAGATGCAGATCCTGTGATCTTTGTACAGTAAAACAGTCGAACAAGTCGATCCAGGAACTTCATGTTTATGGCTTTTTCCTCCATCCTTGGCGTCACCCTTCCTGTTCTACTTTGGAGTTTTGCGACCCATTGTAATTAAAATCCTCTTAGATCTGCAGGAAGATATTTCTCAGTCTATGATATCCGTGGCGCACCCAGTGTTGCAGCTGATGTAAGCCATGTCGACGTAGGTTGTCACTTCAACTAGTACTACATACTTGACTATGGTCAGTTTTAACGAATTTCCAAGGTCAATGGTTACCCTGCATACAAGCTCGTCGAGGCCCTTGACGGCGTCCAAGTCGTTGTTATTCCTGCTGGTGTCCCACGAAAGGTTCGTTTTCTCTCCCTATCTTTATGCCAGTCCTTCGGACCCTGCCTTTTGGCCCTGTGCAGTCCTACAATTCATCTTTACTCCGCTCCAATACTTATGAATAGATGACCCGCCGTGATGATCTATTTAATGTCAGTTAAACATGTCTTCCATTACGGTAGCCCTTGCTGTTTCTATCTCGCAAGACCAACGTTTCCATTGTCCGCGATCTCGCAGCAGCAATTGGCCGTGTTGCCCCTACTGCCCACATTGTCGTCATCTCAAATCCTGTCAACGCCACCGTCCCCATTGTTGCCTCTACCCTCCAGAAAGCTGGTGTTTACAACCCTGCTTGCCTATGTGGTGTAACCACCCTTGATGTCGTCCGTGCCGCTCGCTTTACTGCTGGTACTGCAAAGTTAAATCCGCAGACACTCCCATAACTGTTGTCGGTGGTCACAGTGGCGCGAGCCGCGCAACCATTGTGCCTTTGCTCTCGCAGAACCGACACCTTCGGTTCTCTGCGACCCACTTACTACCCTGGATTCGCATTGTCTTGGCTCTGCCTCGTTTCACATCGACTCTTCATGCCAAAATTGCTACTATCCGAAAACCGCGAGGTGAGATTTGCCCTTCAATTTTGGAGGAACTTCTTTTGACTTTTCCGTCAGGGCTGGTCTGCGTTCCATAAGCTTCTTCTTTCCCTTTTCAAGTTCCTGGCTCCGTTCTTGAAAGAAGCTGATCTCCAACTCGCATCCTGGCTCCCTCCAACTCCTCCTCGTCCTTCTTCATGACTTCCCAGAGTTCCTTAGTGAATACTATTTTAGTCTCTGTGATGCCATTCATTTGCGTTGCACCCAGCTCCGTAACATCATCCTCAGCACGTTCCCTATGTCTATCATCCTTCTTGTCCCTCATTTACCTTCGCTTTCATTCGATTCGATCTTTCCTTGATTCATATACCTTTCATTAATACTTCAAGTTTCCCCACACCCCATGACAAACTATGCCGTTGCTGCTCATCTGTACGCCAGCCCATTGACAGCAATGGATCGATCCTACTTGTCATCATGAGCCAGAATCGGCTTCCCATACACCAGAGGCCGATGATCCTGGAAAGAAGAGAAATACACGAAACGGAGAAAGGTTAACCACGCGTGCCTCTATAGTCGACGCAGCCATATGACTAGCGACGAAGGCAGACCCTGCCAGCGCTGGTGAGTATCCATGAACATACATGCGCACTGTTGAACGTGCTGACGAGTCTGCAGTATCAAGCGCGAGATTGGCCATCTTTGCCATGACGAGCAGCGACCGCCAAAGACTGGTGGGAAGCAGAGTTCTGATGTTGTTCCAGCTGCCTCGTCAAATAGTGTTGATCCCGCAAGGTCGATGACTCGTGAGAAGTTCCATGATCCAGAAGTTCATGATGATAAGTGTCCATGCGAGGAACATAATTATGAGTGGTACGTCATCCCTCGTTACTCGACTATCACAACTGCTCATGTGTTATTCTAGTGACTACAGCTACGTGCGGAGTGATGGTAAATGTGTGCCTTCGGGCCCAGAGCGTATACCCAACACCCAATGCACCCTTGGGACACCTGGCGAAAAGTACATGGGTTCATCGGGATATCGCAAGATCCCTGGGAACAAGTGTTAATGTGGCTCTCGCATGGACAAACCTATGTCTAAAGAGTGAGTAATTTAGAGGCGGTGGAGGATCTGTGTCTCACGCGTCATTTGCAGCTGAACCTGTCGAAGGAGCGATCGTTCACCAGATTGTATGTTTTCTGTTCTAGCTTTTTCCCAGTTTGGAAACTCATGATATTATAGCATCCATTCCCTAGTGATATTGTGCAAAGGGAGTATTTCAAGGGCTCGAAGGTGAGCGTCCTGTGCATCGTGCCATATCCAAACTCACGTTTACCTCCACAGACCGTTCTCATCCGTCTTTCCGACTTCGCAATTTGGCAATCTAGCAACGAGGGCTACACATGGGCACAGAAGTTCCCAGAGGAGCGTTTCCTGGCGTTCTATATGCACACACACACCAACGAGCGCGTATACCTTATCACTGACTCCAAGAGGTTCTACTACACAACAGACACAGGCCGCTACTGGCACTCCTCTGAGGCGCCTTCACCTTCGAACACTTTCGGGGCCCAAGTGTTGCGCTTCCAGCCCAGGTCCGACTATCTCATCTGGATCGGTAATATGGGCTGCCAAACGGGGTACGAAAACTGTCGCGCACAGGCACAGTATACGTCGAACAATGGGCGGAATTGGCAGTTAGTGGAGGACTACGTCGTGAACTGTGACTGGGCACGCGACGTGGAGCTGCGGATTGATTCATCTCAGATCACATGCGAATCGTACGCGAACAAACAGGGCTCGCAGTTGTTTTTCGGGAAAGAGAATGCGTTGCAGCTCGTGTCTGGATTGGACTATTATGCGACGAAAACGAAGCTGTTTGACCATGTCGTGGGGTTCACCAAGTTTTCAGAGTTTCTGATCGTGGCTTAGGTGAGTGTTTGGTTGCCTCGTGCGTGTGCTTTTGATTGACTCGCTGCGTATTCGCAGTACCTCCCAATGAGGGGTACACTTAACCTCCAGGTCTCACTTGATGGACGGACGTATGCTTCTGGGGGCCTCCCTCCTGGTATGCATCCAGATTCTCACGTATGCGGCACCGCCCTAATTCCACAAACGCTTAATTTGCTCATAATGTTTTGCAGGCATATACTGTTCTCGAGTCAAGCACTGGATCTATTTTCCTACACATGACCATGAACGAGTTGCCAACACCATGGGGCAACATCCTCAAATCCAACTCCAGCAGAACCTACTTTGGGCTGTCCATCGAGAACGTGAACAGGAACAGTGCCAGCTTCGTCGACTTTGAGAAATTTATGGGGCTAGATGGCATTGCGATGGTCAACGTGGTGGCCAATCCTGCAGAGGCTGCGCTCATGGCTCTGCAGACGAGGATCACGCATAATGACGGTATGCTTTGTTTCATGCGTATTTTGTACCTCGTTGACGGTTACTCGTTGCATCAGGTGGCACTTGGAAGCCGCTTCTACCGCCTTCAGTAGATTCGCTGGGTTTGAAGTACCCATGCACATCAGTGGTATTTCGTGCTTTTTTGCGTAGTTGCCCATTGACTGATTTTGTCGTGTTCAGGGGTGTTCACTCCAAGTTCACGGGTATACAGAACGCTTCGACGCCCAGGCAACATATCGCAGTCCATCCGTCGTCGGTGTGGTGATGGCAGTCGGAAACGTGGGTGAGTCGCTCGCCACCTACACCAAGAGCGACACCTTCCTGTCCCGGGATGGCGGGTTCACATGGGAAGAAGTGCACAAGGACGCCCATCTCTGGGAGTTCGGTGACTCAGGGTCTGTCACCATGATCGTAAACGACGAGGAGCTGACGGACCACGTCCTGTTTACCACGGATGAGGGTCTTACCTGGCGAGAATTCAAGTTCACGACCGAGAAGATCAGAGTGAGGGACTATCTCTTCCTTGTACCGTCTATATCCCTGCAGCATTGTTTTGATAGCTTGTACTCATTCAGCCTGCCAGTGACCCATGGGACATTCCTCATTCCTTATTAGTACCGCGATGGCATACAGCCTCATCTCCGAGTCCATCACAAGACGGAACCCAAATTGTGACGAGCATCAAAATTGAAAATAAAGGCATTAATCTATGTGATTCACACAAAACTGCAGCGCAAGAAAAGGGTCGAGCTTGTATCTCATAACATTTGGGGCAGATTGATTTCTTGGCTCAAATTCTGCCGTGTGCTGCTTGCGTTCGTTTGAAGAGCATCAGTGAACTGGTGGGACACAATATACTCACAATTTTAACATCTAACATATGTAAGAACGAAATGTTTAATCCCGCTAAACCAATTCGCGTGACTCTCCTAGCTATGCTTCACTTGAACACCATATGATCTGTCATTTGTTTCAGCGCAAGTGGAGCACAGACAGCAAAGTCACGCGAATTGGTTCCGCAGGATCAAACATTAGAATATGGAGACAATGTTGAAGCAGGTGCTCCATGTACACGCAAGGAGGGTGCATATTATAACCCATCAATTTAATGATAATGATAGTAACAACTTCGATAACGATAATACCAGTCGTAACAGTTTGAGTGAGTAACGAGAAGTGTGTAATGTCAGAGAATAAAAACAACGTGTACAGCTGGTGGAAAGACCATACGTCAATAAACATCATCGGGTAATAAATCCAAGAAAATAGTTGGTAGCGGAAGTCAGATATGACTACATCTCATGCACGTGCTAGGGCACGGACATGACGGGCGTGGGGTACGGGTAAGTTAGGTGAACGCCATGGTAGGTACCATCGGAGGTGCGACAACATCGGAGCTCACCGAGTCTAGTCCAGCTGAGAATGATGGCGGAGGGCCCCCAGCTGCTGCCTTTCCACACTCGCGGTTGTAGAAGTGCCTCTTGCAGGAATCAAGTCGTGCATATCTAATAACCATAACAATATTAATTATGAGACGCGCTGGTGTTGAAAATTTGGATACGCACGTCATTGAACACACATGGCATTTAAAAATCTCTAGTTTGCCGCCCAAAAGCTTCTTCGTCTTGATGTGCTTGAGATAGCTTTGGGGGTTGAGCACCATCCCGTCCTTCACACATATGAACTTCCCGTCGGGTTGACCATGTTCATCTAACATGGGTCTCTGTCCCAAGGTTTGAAGACACGAGAATAAATCAAAAGAAAGCTCACAAATAGCGGGTCGTTCTTCGCCCCGCCTGGGTTTGTTTTTAGTTCGCTTGGTGTGACGTCCTCCCAGGTCTTCCGTGACGCGCTTTTTACCAGCCGACAAACCTGGTTCTTGAGGGACAAGCGCAGGAGCAAAGCCTGTTGCGAGCCCAGGCCCTTGGTGCTGGTACAGGTATCCTTGATGCTGCATGGGTGGAGCATAAGGATTCGCAGCTCCTGGAAAAGAACTCACATGATGCGCAACTCCAAGACCCGCAACAGGCAAAGGTGCAACGGGCGCGTCTTTGAGAGCGGCACCATGTGTCACATTAGGCGGCGGGTAGTCGAAGCCTGAATGAGGTATGTATCCAGGCTGTGGCCAGGGAAATTGACCCATGTGCATGCCGGTGTTTGGCATGTGTTGTGCCGCATTCGAAGACTTGGAACTGTGCGATGAGGCATTGGGGGTAGATTGGGTCATCTAGACGTAAGATGTAGTAACAGTCAGAAAACGTAGGTGTTGAAGCTGGGGTACACGTACCTGGGCCAACAGATAATCGATTGGAAAGCTAATGAAATGTGTGCGCGTTTGCAATGGCAGTAGGTGCGGTGGCTAAGGGATAGAGGATGAAGGCCACCGAGATCATACTTATATGCTTGTCCAGCGCCGCTTTGAAAATGTCCTCGAAGTGTTATTCCACTGCAGGGACCTTCCTTTCATGGGGATTTCTTGTGCACCGCCATTATCCACGAAATAGGACAGTAATTGGTTTGCTCGACGCGTTCAGCTTTGCATCGACGCTTGAGTGGCTCATTCTTGTGGCACGTCCACGATGCAAAGGCGAACAGTGTGCCCTCCTGAGGCTCCGCAAGGATTTGAATAACCATAGATCCGGGGTCCAATCGCATGAATGATGAGATCTATCACACTTCCGTAATTTATATCAGCGCTTTGAGAGAAACAGCTTGCGCGGTGAACTGGTCAATACCAGTAACAAAGGACAAGGTGCAGCGGACATTACAGACAAAGCAAGAGATGCGGCATTAGTCCAGGGTCTGATGTGAAAGGTGGTGCACGCCTCTCGTATCACCTTCTAAATGCGTTATTTTAGAGATGGCTCACCAGCATCCGACTGGAGGAGACTCGCGTGTCAAGCGTCATAGATAAGAATATTTTCATTGTAATTCCTAGTGAGTACTCACACTTTTATTTGGTTTCCTTCAAAACATCGCAACATAGTACTGGTGGTAATTTTACTTTCCTGTTTTCGAAACCACACAAGTAGAAGGAAATCGCCGTCTTGCAACATATTGGTCGATCAACGCAAAGGAGTCTTTCCCCCTGCAACCAATCGCGTTTAGTGCCTGTATACGCGGTCGTGAATACCAACAAGACAACACCGATGAAAGACAAACCTGACTGCCTATAACTAGGTTAGGTGTGCGGATGTGACTTCCGCATGAAGGTCTGGTAGATAGGAAACGGAATGCGCATGCGGTACAGAATCGACGGTCAAAGACGGTTGCTGAGACTTGGAAGTGAAGGTTGTAGTCGCCTGCAAGAAC
>KN835742.1:0-13470 GCA_000827255.1 Suillus luteus UH-Slu-Lm8-n1 | reverse complement strand
GTGATCATTCATCAAAAGCGCTGACTCAGAAATGCTAGCTTATCAGTCTGATATTAATAGCGTGTGATATTCCTCCGATTAATCCTGTACATAAACCTCCTAGAGGGACAGCTCTAGGGAAGACTAGCTATCAGATACAAGCAAACCTAGCACCGTTGTCGATCATGTCTGAATCAGTTCTTACAAGCGCTCGTTATGGCAAAGACCTTGTTTGCGTCTTTCGCGTTGTTCGTGGGATAGAGTTTCACCAGGTCGTGGAATACAACGTTACTGTCCTCTTGGAAGGCGATATCGAGACAAGGTCAGTCACTCTGTATTACGAGCCCACTGTCTGATACTGGATATGCAGCTACACGGTTGCAGACAACTCCGTCGTCGTCACAACCGATTCTAGTATGTACACCTCTACCATCATTTAACCAATGCTCACCACACGTCATCCAGTCAAGAACATTTTTTTTTTTTTGTGTTCTTGTTTATTGTCCGTTGGGGCGAGGCCCTATAGGAGACAATACCTACGGGTTGTAACTGAGTATGTAAATATATAATGTGTGTTGGGGTGGCTATGCTAATGGTTCGGGCCCTGAGGCGAGAACAAAGACGCCATCTTAAGGCGAGTCTAGGATGTGGTGTGTGGGGTGTCTCGGTACTTTTGCTGTGCTGGGTTGCGTCATCCTTCCTTTGGGTCCGGAGGCGTGACGTCTCCGAAGATCGGTTCTAGTCTTCTTGTGCGTGCTATGTACTTCAGCAGTTCCTTGATTCCGTGGACGTTGCTGAGGAGATACTGGAGATTCGTTGCTTGGGACCCTGCCGCTGCCCGAAGGGCAGCCCGTTGCCTCGCATACTTATGGCATGACATGATGAAGTGGTGAGTGGATTCTTCGCGCTCATTGCATTGCTGGCATTGTGCTGTTGGGGATTTTGCAATGCGGTGGAGGAACTTGTTTAGGGGGGCGTGACCTGAGCGTAGTTGGAACAGTAGAGAGCAGTGGCGGCGTGGGAGGTCGTCTGTGATGTTTGCGTAGTTGTTGGATGGGACGGATGGGTCGATTGTGCGGATTCTTTGGAGGCGTGGGGAGTCCGACATAATTGACTTCGCTTCTCGCTTGATCAGGGCGTAAAAACTCTGTCTGGTTGCCGATTTACTGAGGGGGAGGGTGAGAGTGTTTCAATGCGCAGGGAGTCTGGTAGTGATCTGCTGTCTGACGTTTCTCCTCTCGCGGCCCGTTTTGCTTGTTCGTCGGCGGCCTCGTTTCCCGCTATTCCCTTGTGGCCAGGGGTCCACCTTATTACTAACTTTCTTCCATCTTCTTCTGGCAGTAAGTTCCTCAGGTCATCGTGGAACTTGTCGACGAGGTAGTGTCCTGGTTGGGAGTGGAAAGAGCTTGTGGATCTTATGGCCGCTTGGTTGTCCACTCCTAGCGCCATCGTGTCCTCTCCACCTGCCTCCTTGAGCAGCTGCACCGCGAGGATCATTCCTACTATTTCCACCTCGTATACCATGTGCTCCTCCTCCTTTCCCAAGTGAAATCTTTTCTCCTCAACTGTCCTCGTTCCATTCATCAGTACCGCTGCTGCCCCGACCCCTCCGTCTACCGCTGATCCGTCTGAGTACACCTGCCATCTTTCGTCAGCTTGTTCTTCCTCCTTGATTGCATCTTTCTCTTTTGCCGCGATGCTGATGAGTGTGTCTGGGGACCACTTGGGGTAGTGGCGGATTGGTGAGATCTTCTCTATTTGCTGTGGGTTGACTTGAAACTCGTTTAAGAGTTTGTGTAGGGGAGAGGCGTGACGTTTTCGGCCTTGGAAGTTTCTCTTTGCGCAGAATCTGTAAGCCGTGTTCAAACCGTTAGTGATAGGGTGTGTGTGAGGAAGCATGACTAGTCTTAGTGTGGCCCTGAAGCAAATCTTTCTTATCGTTTGATGGACTGGGAGAACGTTGGCGTGAGAGTCTAGTAGGTCTGTTGCGGAGGATCTCAATCCACCGGTGATTAGGAGGGTGGCCATTCTTTGGACCCGTGCCATCTGCGAGGAGAATCCTCTTGCACCTCTGCCCCCTCCTTTTCGTCCCCTGCCTTTGGAAACGAGTCCTGCGCACCATATATCTGCTGCGTAGGTCATTTTCGGTATTACGACGCTTTCATAGAGTCTTCTCATCAACCGTCCGTGTATTCCTTTCGTTGGGCTGATCATGCGCTTGCAGGCCATAGCGTATGTGGTTCCTTTAGCTAGGGCATAAGCTGCGTGCTCTTTGAACTTGAGTTCGTCGTCAATGATGACACCTAGGAATTTGTGTGAGTGCGAGGGGTTGATGACGTGGTTGCGGATTGTGATTGCTGGGCGAGGGGCTGGTTTCGTTTTGCGTGGGTTATCTTCGCATGGGACTCTGTGTTTCGAGAGGCACAAGAGGGCTGTTTTGTCTAGTTCGAATTCCGCGTTGTGTTCTTCGCTCCATTCTAGTGCGCCCCCTGGTTTCTCCATCATCGCTTTGAGTTTGGCATTGGATTCTTCGTAAGACTTTCCTCTGGCTCCCAGCGCCACATCGTCAATGAAGCCCAGACTGATTTCACCACTGCGGGGATTGGGGTTAGCGACATGAAGTAAGCCTGAATTGTAGAAAATAAATCCTAGCGGTGATAAGGGACATCCCTGGTCCACTCCGTCGGCTACATTGAATTCTTCTGAGTGAAAGTTGTCGAAGACTAGGACCGTTTTTCTGCTTTCAAGCCTTCTGCCATACCATTCTACATACTCTTTCGGGATGCCTGCGCTGCGCATATTGTGGAGGAGCTTCGTGACTACTACACTGGGGAATGCCGCCTTCACATCCAGGAATAGTAGCGAGACGTGGTTGTTGCTTGATGCCCAGGAGTCCATTATGAACTTGGTGATGAGGTGAAGGGAGTCTGTGGTTGATCTGCCTGGGCGACCGCCGAAGTGCGTTGAGGGGAGGAGGTCATGCTGTTCCGCTATGTAGGTTAGGTCATCAGCAACGCAGGAGGATAAAATCTTTGCCATGGTGTCGAGTAGAGTTATTGGGCGATATGCTTTGGGAACGCTGTAGTCCGGACGTCCAGGTTTGCGGAGCACAATGGTGGAGGAACATTTCCAGTCCTTGGGGTAGATTTCTAGAGAGAAGGTCGCGCAAAATATTGGCGCCATGAACGGAACGAGCAGGTCAGCACACTTGGTGAAGACGATATTACTTACTCCATTGAGTCCTGGGGCCTTGTGAGGGGAGAGACAGGCGATTGCTCTGAAGACTTGTTGGTCGGTGATCGGGTTGAAGTCGCATACGGGAGGAGGGTAGGTGCAGTTGGGGTCTACGAAGTTGTTTTCCGGAGGGGGTCGAAAGAATACCTCGTACAATAGTTCACTCTTGCGTTTGTTGTCTTGCGATTTCGTGTTATCGATGGCCTGGGGGTCTTGTAGCGTTTTGATGCGGGTGTGAACTTGATCAGCCGGGTTGCCGGATGTGTATCTGTGAAAGGACCACGTGTCAGATAGCGGAAGGGACTCAAGCCAGTCTTTCCAATGGTGTTCCTTCACTCGTTTGATGCTCTCAGAAAATTGGTTCCTTGCCACTCGGTATTCCTCATGGATTGGGTCAGCTCTTCTTGTGGTGCAGCCACGGGCCTTTCGGCTAAGCTTGTGGACTTGCTTGCATTCCCGATCGAGGTCCTTCGTCCACCATCTCTTTGTGTAGGGTGAGGGTTTGGAGCATGGGACTCGTTCTTTGACCGTCTGTAGGATAGCGTGGGTGAGGGACTCATAGGCTGCATGGAACGTGTCTGGTGAGAGGTGTTCCCTTGCCTGGGGTATTCTGTCGAGTTTGGTGGCTAAGGCTTCCTTGAACTCATTCCAATTCATTTCGCGGTAGTTGAGCCTTGGGGCGACATTGGTTCATTCGGGTTGGAGATCTATTGTGCTGATGATGGGAAAGTGGTCCGTGACTACAGGACGAAGGTCAGTTTGTACTTCGCATTGGGTGAACTTGTCTTCGAAGTCGGCGGAGCAGAGGACGTTGTCCAGGCGGGTGAGATTTTTCGTGTTGGAGGCCTCCAGGGTGGCTATTGCTGGGGGTAGCGCCTGAATTAAGTTATATACAGCTAAAAGATTGATTAGAGTGCCTGCAGCATTGAGATTCTCTGCCAAAAACAGGTGTGTGTTGTGAGGCAGCTCCCACATGGGATGATGTCTATTGAAATCACCCAACCAAACTATGTGGTGTGGCTCTGTTCTGTTTTCGCCTTGAGCGAGGCGCTGTGAGCGTTCTTTGGATGACATGTGGCACTCGAGGAAGTGGAGCGTGCGATCACTGTCGCATGGATTATAAATATTATATATACGCACCTTACCGAATTGGCCCGTGAGCTCGATTGCCATGACGTTGGGAGATTTGATTGGGATGATGTGCCAGTTATTCTTTGACAGGCGCTTGTTGACCAGCATGATGACTTGCGTGCGGTCCGTGCCTGAGTTGTGGTCTGATGGGTAGATGACGTCCCAGTAGGACCTCAGGTTGGAGGCGTTTGCTAGGTTGACAGGGTTCAGGGCTGGTTCTTGGATGCATGCGAGATCATATTTTTCCGGGTCGAGGTTCTTTAGCATGTGTTCCCAAGCGTTGGGTGATTTGCGCAGGTTCTGTTGCCAAACCTTGAAGTCGTCATGGTTTGGAGCGTCGTTGATGGCGTCCGTCATCAGTTCCAGCCAGATATGTCATTTGCACTGACATCTGGGTAGGATGACGGGGGAGGGGTAGGAGTAGGGGACCAATGCAGTGGGGTGCTAGGCCTGATGGCGTCTGCATTCGGGTTGGGTGCAACGGGATTGGGGGCACTGTGGTCAGAGTCGGAGCTAAACCAGGTTGATGGGAGTCGTTGTTGGGTTCTTGAAGGGCCGAGTGGGATGAGGTTCGTGTTGTGTGGGTTGTTGCCTGCCTGGGGTTGGCGTGTTTTATTGGTGGGCTGCCAATCTTGGTGGTTTCTTGCTGGAGGTGGGTGTCAGGGTTCTTGTTGGTTGGAAGGTTCGGTCCATTGAGGGATGGCGGGGGGCGTTTGGGTCGAGCTGGTGTCAGTGACAGTCTCCCAGGTTAGCGGATCATCAGTGGGGAAGTAGATATACTTGGCGTCGTCATTGCGCTTCTTGTTGTTGTCCCATTTTTGCTTGAAGATTGAACATTCCCTGCTCCAGGCTGCGTGGCCCTTCGTTTTGCAGTTGGCACAATAGTAATCAGAGGGGTCATTGACTGAGCAGGATGTAGTTCGATGCTGCTCTCCGCAAGTACCGCATGTGTCGTGTTCCTGGGTGCATTCAGCCGCCATGTGTCCCCCTTCGAAGGAGTGGCACTTGAGACAGCAGGTGGGTACTGGAAGGAGTTTGCGGCCGTATACTTTCTTTCCTGCTATCACCAGGCCATCAAAGATGGCCTGGTTGGCGTTCGCCTTCGAGGCGAGAGTGATAATTACTTGTGCGGTGCATTGGTTTGGGTTGCGTCTGGCGGCGGGCTTGATGTATCTTGCCTTGCTGATGGATCTTGGTTTGAAGCCGGCCTTGTTTTCAATTTCTGCAATTGCTGCAGGGTTTTCTGGGACAAACGAGATAGGGACGTTCTCCATGAGGATGTGGAACGACCGGTCCTTGATGGTGATGTTTGAGGCGAAGTATTCAAGGAAGTTGCTGCGGTTGGCCGGCGTGTTGAACCATTCGGCCGATGACTTGGAATTGAGTTCGTAGAGAATGCCTCCGTGAGGGAGACGCCTAGCTGAGATGAAGGTTAGTTCTTTGAGAGTTTCTATACCTTTTTCTGACATTAGCTCGAGGGTGGTGGCTGCCTTTTTTTTTTTTTTTTGATTCCAATTTATGTCCATTCAGAGCAGGCTCTATGTAGGACAATACGTGCTAATCTAAGGGCCCCCAGTGCCCTTTGTGCATCTATGAATTCGCGAATGCCCTGGTGTAAGGCGTACCCCACCAGTCCGCCGTTCCTGCCGGCCGTTTTAGACGCGCAATTCGAAGGGTAAGATGACTTTGGATAAGTACACTTGTTAAGAATATTGCTGGCTAGTGTAGAGTGTATCGCGTACTCGGCCCATATGGGCTAGTACAGGAATCATGTTGGAGGCAGTAATGAGTAGTCGTGAATCCTAGGTGGGCACGGGATCCTTGGGGGACTGATTGACTGATTAACTCCAGGCGGGAACGTGGAGATTCCATGTAGGCGAGTGAGAGAGAAAGGTGATAGAGGTGTGGAGATGAGGAGGGAAGGCGAGATGAAAGTTGGGCATAGTGGATTTGAGGCATAGGACAGCTACATATAATAAAAGAGCGCGTGATTATCATGTGAGATGGGTCAACGAGGGAGAGGGACTTCACCGAATGTAGCTTTTAGTCTGCCAGTAGCGTTGATATAACGGATGAGGTGTGGGATGGCCTCTACGTCAGTCAGAAGGAAGGAAATGGACGTGGCCTTGCGACCGAGGGCCTGGATCAGGTGATGACGAGCTCGTTGGTATTGAGGGCAGGAGGTAAGGTAATGATGAACAGTTTCCTCGATGGTTGGACAGTGCGGGCAGTGTGGTTGATCTGCTTTACCGAGTCGATGTAGATGGAGATTAAGGGGAGCATGACCAGTACGAAGAGCCATGTACAGGCCAGTGAGTCGCTTAGGGAAAGATGCGGTGAGTTTGACGAAGGAACGTTGCATGAGTTTGGGGTCGATTTGGTGCATCTTGTTGTAACGTGGGGACTTCCGCCACAAACGCTCCCATCGAGAGTGCGTCTCCTTATGATGGACTTCCTTGAGCGCAGAGACGCTCAAGGGCAGGGTGCCTCGTCGAAGAAGCTTTGGGAGTTTCTCCAGGGGGCTACTATTGCGTCGATCTTCTGCCGCTGACTTCGCGTGTTTATCAACTTCTTCGTTGCCGTGGACGCCCGAGTGACCTGGGACCCATCTGAGGGTCAATGCAAAATTTGCATATCGTTTGGACGTGTGGTGAATCATCCTGCGAAAACAATCTGCCAGATATGATCCTGGGCGCGTATGGAAACTCTCACTTGCCTGTATAGACGCCTGATTGTCGACTGATATAGAGATAGGAAAGGTGAGCTGCCGCTCCGTGGCCAACAGTCTTGCTGCAAGGATGAGGCCGACTTCTTCGGCCTCGAAGACGGTATGTTCTTTTTCCTTGCCCAAATGGAACTTGAGCGTCCTAGGCGGTCTACCCGAACGAAAGAGTGTGGCGGCTGCGCCCACTTTACCCTTGTGTCTAGATCCATCGCTATATACTTGAATGTCCTCGAGTAGGTTTTCGTGTTCCGTTATGGCCTCTTCTTTAGACGTGGCGATGTGAGTTGTCCATTGGGTGGATGAGGAAGGAGAGCGTCTTGAGGGTATGAGGGTCTCGATATCATCAGGGACGATGGCATAACGTCTAGTTAGCTTATGAAGGGAGGAACGATGAGATGAAACGTATTTGCTTGCTGCGCGTCGCAAGGGGGAGTATAGTGGATGAGTTCTAGGGTGCGTGGTGAGACGGATGGTGGCGCGGTAGCATGCGTTTTGGAGGAGGAGCGTGGCGGGCAGGAGGTTGGCGTGGGTTTCGAGGACATCAGTAGCTGTGGATCGCATAGCGCCGGTAATTGCAAGGGCTGCTATACGTTGAACGGAGGATATGTGTTTGGCTACTCCAACAGATCCCCTTTGGAGTGTATCTGTCCCCTCCTGGTATACCGGTGAAAACCATAAGTCCACAGCATATAGCATCTTCGGCACTGCTACGGCTTGGTACAACTGATGCATCAGTCGCAGAGGGATTCCCTTAGCAGTAGAAGAGAGACGACGTAGCTGAAATACGTATGCTGTCCCTCGCGCTATGGCGTTGTCAACTTGGGACTTCCATCTGAGTTCGTGATCGAGAATCACACCTAAGAAACGGTGAGTGGGAGTGGGATGGATGATAGAACCTTGGATGGTCATTGGCGGGCATTCTTTAAGACGATTCATGGAGAAGTCCATCAGTGCGAACTTGTTAGTCTCAAACCGGGAGTTGTGGTCTCTAGACCAAGCATAACCGCCTCCTGGACGTTCTAACATGTTGGCTAGGATGCGATGGGCTGAAGCGAAGTCCTTCGCTATGGCTATGAAGGCTGTGTCGTCTACGAAGGCAAGGGTCAGTTCCGTCAGCGATTCCCGGCCTTGACGAGGTTTTGCCACGTCGACGAGACCTGAACTATATATTATGTAGAGGATCATGGAAAGCGGATCTCCCTGTCCAATACCGTTAGTGACAGGGAACCAGTCGGAGGTAAAGCCGTCAAATTTGAGCTGTGTGTGTCTATTGGAGAGAACGAGTTCAGTAAAATGAATGAGGTTAGCGGGAATGCGTCGCATGCACATGTTATGGAGAAGGCGCTTTGTCACCGCATTGGGGAAAGCGCCTTCAATATCGAGAAACAGTGCCGATACTACCTTGTGTGAGCGCCAGGCGTTTTTGATAGTTTCTTCCAGTAGATGGAGCGAATCCGTTGTGGACCTCCCAGGCCGACCGCCAAAATGTGTGTTGGGGAGCAGATTGTGGTGTTCGAGAACGTACGTCAGTTGCTCAGCTACAACAGCTGTCAAAAGTTTGCCGGTAGTGTTGAGAAGAGCGATGGGCCGAAACGCTTTTGGGACTGAGTAGTTCGGTTTGCCTGGTTTACGAAGGACCACTGTGGTGAAACAGCGCCACGGCTGATAATATACATGATGGGAGAAAACTGCGTTGAAGAGGGGGGTGAGATAGGGTATTAGTGTGCTTGCGCATTCCTTAAAGACAATATTGCATATGCCGTCCGGGCCCGGGGCCTTATACCCGCTGAGACGGACGATGGCGCGTGCGATTTGGTCCGGAGTGATGGGAGGGGGTTGTTCTACTGGGTCAGGGTATGCGAAGTCTTGGGGTACAGTATCAGCAACGGGGGGGGGAGGAAAGAAGGACTTAGCTATGATGAGACTTTTGTCGGCGTTTGTTGATGCTTCATTGACGGCACCATCCGGAGAGGGCACGATGAGAGTGGGGACCCGGGCCTTGCCTCCGTCACTTGGGGCGGAGGTGACATAGCGGTTGGCCGTCCATAAGTCGTTCCCTTCGATGTCTTCCAGCCATTCAAGCCAGTGTTGTTTCTTGATGGACTCAATCTCGCTGGCGTAAAGATTCCTGGCTGCCTTGAGTTACGCATGGCAGGTATGGAGGGGTAAACCTCTCATTTGATACGAGAGCCGACTGAGTTCAGTGACTCTGTTCCTGAGTCCTGTCAAGCGTTGGTTCCACCAACGCTTGGAGTGTGGGCATGGTTTCGAATAAGGGATGCATTCGTCAATGGCTCTTGTTATCGATAGGGTGAGATGGCGTGCCGCTGCCTGGAATTCGTCTTCAGATGCGAGATGTTGGGGAGGGTGAATGCTGATGAGGGCATCGAGGCGGACGTTGAACTCTTCCCAGTTAACATCCCTCCAGTTCCTGTGAGGGGTGAGGTCAGCGCGGGGTGTGTCTAAGTCTAAAACGGTTAGTATAGGGACGTGATTGGTTTTGGGGCCGCGTTGTGCCGGGTCAGTGGTACACGAAATGACAGAGTCACGAAGGAGTTCCGTGCCGAAAACGTTGTCTGGCCTGGTCCAATTACCAGTACTGGTGGATTGGAGGGTCGGAATGTCGCGAGGGAGTAGTTGTATCATGCTATGGTCAGCGATCAGATCTATTAGGGGACAAGCGGCAGTATAGTTGAAAAGGTGGCGGTTACGAATATCTTCCCACAGCGGGTGATGACGGTTGAAGTCGCCTATCCACATCATGTGATCTGATTCCGCGGGTTTAATGATGGGCATGTTAGAGTCTAGAAATGTATGAAGAGCGGTTAGTGTAGAGGAAGAATTGCAGTCATTGTAAATATTAAATATGGTACAGTTGCCATAGGGCCCAGAAAGTTGAATGATCACCACATCTGAAGAGGGGAAAGAAATTTGTTTCCAAGAGTTAGTGTCCAGGGAGGCGCTGATTAAAGTGACAGCTCGGGTTTTGTGCTGAGGTTGAGTGTAATGTAAAGACGGATATAGTACATGCCAGTGATGATTCGCACTGGTATTGCGGAGAAAGTTGATATGGGGCTCTTGAATGGCAATTAAGTCCCAATTGGCGATGTTGCGGTTGTTGAGTAGAGAAGCTTGTGCTGTGAGAGATGCGTTAAGATTTTGTTGCCATATACGCAAGCGGACGGAATTGGGGTCATCGTGGGAGGATTCAGTCATGGGCAGTGGCAAAGGAAGAAGAGGCAGGACTGTCGAAGGCGTTGGGGGTAGAAGGCTCAGGGTTGCCGAATCCAAAATCCGAAGGAGGATAGAGGTCTTTGAGGAGGTCCACTGATTGGCGGTGGAAATCGGGTGTGGTGCTAGGATTGGGGTGTTGCGGGGATGAGGAGGCGATACGAGTAGTTGAAGGCTTTGATTGGGGCGGGTACGATATGGTGGTCTGGCGTAAATTGGCGTTTATGAGCTTCGAGCGCCTCGCTGGAGGTGATGTGGTAGAGGGAGAAGGGGATGTGGGTAGAGGTGGCTTGGGAGGTGGTGGAGGCTGGATGGCGTGAGTCCAGGCGAGTTCAGTGGGGAAGTATGGCATTCTGTTCTCTGGGAATTTCTCGTTGAGGAGATCACAACGGCGGATGAACTCTGGACAGTTCCTGCCCCAGCTCGTGTGAGTAGAGCTCTTGCAATTAACACATCGCGTTGTGCGATAGGCAGTGCACTGGGTGGTGCGGTGGTCGCCACTGCAGGTGCCGCATGTGTCGAGTGAGGCGGTGCAGTTGCGTGCGATGTGTCCGTACCGTTGACACTTGGCGCAACGTGTTGGTTCCTTTCTGTCTTTACGTACTGCAAAACGTTCGCTGTCAATACATATGCCGTCTCGGAGAATGTCGTTGGCATAGGAGGCTGTTGAGACTTGGAGCAAGGCGAAAGCCTTGCGTTGAGTTTGTGAGTGACGAAGGGGAGGCTTAATCCATCTAATTGAGGATAGGGTGTCAGTGGGCAAACAGTTTTCTTCTTCAATTTTGCGTAAGAATTCGGTTTGTTCAATCTGCAGATGGATGGGTAAGTATTCCAGGACAATAGGAAAGGTGCGATTGCGGAACGATACGGCAGAGTCGAAGTGTCCTTCCAGGAGCGCTCTACCCTCAACACCACCTAGCCATAGGGCCAGATGTTCAGATTCCAGCTCGACGACAAGGCCACCATTACGAAGGGGGGCCACTGATCTAATGTCCCCTGGGGGTGTAGAGTCCGTGCGGATAGTGGCAAGGGCCGTTTTCAGCTTCTTCGCGATGTCCGAGTTAGAGGTGTTGGGAGGGAAGAGGGTGCTATTGGGTTGAGGTTCCAGTAGAATTTCACGTGCCCGGATAGCAGCATGTCCGACTGCTTTGTCGACTGAAGGAGGGAGGTGAGACGCTACAATAGAGCTATAGGATGGTTGGGATGAAGGCGGGAGTGAAGGTTGTTGTGGTGGGGACAATAATTGGGCTGAGAGTTGATTGATGCGATCTTGCGTTGCGGTAAGCGATGGGGCAAGTGATTTCAGCGTAGCCCGATGTTCCTCCACCGATGACTGCAACTTGTTTACTGCTTCCTCGATCCTATCTGCCGCAATCCTCGCGTCATCTTCTTTCTCCTCATGCTCGTCTTTTAACAGTTTGTGCAGTCGTTCAACAGATGCCACGGTGGGAACCAAGGTGTTGTCAGCCTGTTGGGCGAGATTGGCGAGACGCTCTGTGGTGGCTTGTAGGTCAGTGGTATGTAGTGACAGAGAATCCTTCAGTTGGGCCGTCAGCTGCGGAACCAAATCGGACGCGAGCTGTTCGGCTGCAGCTTTGGCAATTTCGCAAGCAGTGTGTTTCTTGAGGATGAAGGCGACTGCTCTTATGGCTGTAGTGACAGGGAGAGGAATGTTTGCAGACATTTGAGTGATATGGAATAGGATGGACGTGAGGTGGGCCAAGGTAAACGCTTCGTTTCTGTGACAAAGCAGCTTGTAGGATAGGAAAGCCTCTGCAGAGGCTGTGTCCATTACTGAGTTCCACATTGCTTCGATTTCCGCTGAGCTTGTTGGGATACGGGTGGTGTGACGGGTGTTCGGGCCGACGCTCGGTGTCAGTGGGCGGGGGTTGGGTGGGTCGTTGCCTGAACCGACGCCCTGCTTGGTTTGGGGCATATTAGTAAAGAAAAGGTAGGGAGACACGTATCTAAGAAATGTTTTTTGAGGGTTTTATTAGTTTTCTAGATGAAAGGTAGAAGGCCGGAGTCGCCGTTGGGCGGGGGTGGTGCTGTTGAGCACGTTGATCTCAAGTGGTGTTCGGGGTCCTAGATCGGAGTGCCACTTGGTGTGTGACCAAGAAGCGATTGGTGGCTGCCTTAACTACCAGTTGTGCTTCTGTGAGGTCTTTTAGAGAGTTAGCAATCAAGACTGAGCGTCTGTCAATTAGTATCTGTCTGTCCTGTGCGTCGCTTCGTGCTAAAATCTTGGTTAGTGGAGCAGGGATTCCTGCTTTGGTGATAGCGGCGTATGATAGTGGTCCGTCAGACCTCAATGGGGCAGGGTTTGAAGCGTGCTTGGCGCTTTCTACTATCTTTCCTATATCTTCCGATGAGTTGTGGAGCTGGGTGCACACCTCTGTGACCACTTCCGACAGCGTGGATTTGTGTGTTGTTGCTATCTCTGCCAGGGCGTCTACCTTCTCGTCGAGCAGTGCAATGGGTCCTTTGATGAGTGCATCTATCTTGTCTATGATCTTTTCCATGTCCAGATCTTTCTCGGCTTCATGGATGATGATTGCCATAGCTCGCATGATCTCCACATTGGTGGCACCGAGATTGATTGCTGATCCGCTGAGCTCGAATAACGCCAAGGCGATTCCCTTGAGGGCTTTTCCTGCTACTGGGAGGGTTAGTCCGTGTGTGTTGAGGAGTTTTCTGGCTGAGGTGGAGTTAGTGATATCAGTGCGTGTACCTGTACCTGTTATTGGTGGTGGGCAATACCCACCAAAGACCTGTCCCATTCCCACGGCACCGCCACAGCCAAATGGACATTCAGAACGACTCCAGCATCTGCGTACCGCAAACGCAACAAAAACGAGGTGGTCTCGCAGAGAAAAGTGTTAGAACTGGTGTCTTGAATGTTGCTACAAGAACGAATTTTTATTTGGATCATTATTTGGCAACATACAGGGTATGTAGGGAGTAGTTTGGTAGGAAAATGACCAGTAATAAAAATTCTGTTCTTGTACGGTCGTGCGCAGAGGTGATATGGTTAAAAGTCATGCGTGAAGCAAAGTGGTAGGACGAAGAGGTCGGTACGCAAATCTATCAGAGTGCAATAGCCCCTTAAACACATGAAACCTCAGCCACAAGCGTGTTTTTCCATAAACGCGACGTAAGTGCTAATATTG
>KN835741.1:0-13516 GCA_000827255.1 Suillus luteus UH-Slu-Lm8-n1 | reverse complement strand
CGTCAACCCACGTCAATGACGAAGTTTGAGGATATCCTGGTGGGAGCTCAGCGAGAGATCTCAATTTCAAATAAATATATTTACTATACCGTGACTGTGTCCCGAGTTCGACTAAAGAAAGCTGTCGATTCAACTCTGCAGAGACGTACCTGGCCCAGCCAACTTAATATTCCATGAACGTAATAAGCCTGTGAAAGCCAAACGAAGGCCTTGACATGTTTATGTGCTAGATTGGGTCGAAAGTTGTCGGATGTCGGTCCAGGATATAACTGATTTATTGTCGCGCGCTGGAATTGGTGAGCAGGCCGCTGAGGTACCTTGAAGCTACAACCCACTGGGAGAACTTGAATGACGTACTATGTAACACTGCGCTATCATATTCAAATGTCGCAATTGATCAACTTCCGTCGATCATGGCATCATGTGATAGTGCCCATACAATGAATGTATGAGGCGGTCCGACTCGCACGCAGATGACCTGGTGGACTAGTAGGTACCCGGTCCCGCGCGCAGTGACAGCAGACCGCAGCACAAACGATCGTAACTAGTGGTATATGAGTACTTGAGTACTTGAGGCGAGGCGAAGTATGTCGATGTTGACATAAAGTTGGAGGAGCCACCCCGAGTCTGCAATCTAGCTCAGGATGAGGGTGTGCCGCAGAGAAAACTAAAAATAGTTACATAATCCGGGACGGATTCCGGGGGCGACGTACTTAGCAACGTATCGATTCGGCTTTAGCATGGGACGCCAACACTGGATGCAGTGTGCAGAGTCACCGGGAATCGCGTGGGACGCAAACTCGAAAGGAGCCCAGTGAAACCCCATGATTTGCCCACCTCTCCTTACCAAGAGCTACTATGTCGTCCACACTCGCAGGCCCATTGACAGACCACTGTTTCACTTCAGTCGCTCACAGCGGTACACCCAAGGGTGAAAGCATCACCATCGCTGGTGTACCCACATACCTATCCGCTCCGCAAGCTCCTGCTGCGTCCGGAGTACAAACTGTCATCCTATACTTCTCAGATGTCTTTGGGCCATTCTACATCAATGCTCAATTGGTTCAAGATTACTACGCTTCTCAGGGTACGTTTCCGTGTGTATAGTTTCTTTGTGTGCGCATTATCGATCAGGGAAGCAGGTTTCACCGTAGTCGGGATAGATTACTTTTTCGGTGATCCTGTGCATCTGCATCTCAACAAACCTGGGTTTGATCGCTTGACGTGGAGAACAAAGTCTGTTGAGCAAGCGAAGGCTAGCGTCCCAAAGTGGGTGGATGGAGTCAAGGAAATGTTTGGTACGATCCTTTGCAGCATACTTGGCATGCCGAAATTATATGCAGTGATATAAAGGAACGAATGTGAACTACTGTGCCGTTGGTAAGTAGGCTGGGTCCTACAAGACTGCTGCTCTCATACAGGATCAAGGTTTCTGTTTTGGCGCGCCCTATGTCTTTCAGGTTGCAGCTACTGATATGCTATCTTGTGGTATGTGACATGTCTCTCTACCTTTGGTGTCTGAATGCGAAATCATCTACTAGCCGCCGTGGCCCATCCGACAAACTTAACTGAGGAGCTTCTGAGAGCCAGCAAAGGTAGGTCCTGTAATACACTTTTGAACAACAACATTGACAAAGCTATGCAATCAGTGCCCTTGTTGTTCTCTTGCGCAGGTATTGTCACGCCCTCCAATCTTCTGAAGCGTGCTCCACTCATATCATCCCGTAGAAACGGACTCTGCATTCCCAGCGCCGTTTCGACGACAAGTTGAAGACATCCTTGTGGAGAAGAAGGCAACGTACTATTTTCAGATATTCAGCGGTGTATCGCACGGCTTTGGAACAAGGGGAGATCCAGAAGTCGAGACTGAAAGTCAGTGTTTGTCTCCTTTTTCGGTGATTTGAATTTTCACATACTCTTACTTCTGATAGGGTGGGCGAAGGAAGAGTGTCAACGCGCGATGGTGGGATGGTTCAAGCGCTTTACAAGTAGCAAGTGATATATCTCGTTATTAAGTGAAATCACAAACTGTTTCAGTAAATCATACTCACATCGTGGTGTTGCTCCTGGATGCAGACGAGTTTTCAGGGAAAGACCTTGTTTGCGTTCCGTGAACTCCTTAAGGTTGAAAACAGCTATAATTATCCCCCAGAAGTCATTTGCTGGATGCTACCATGTAATCCATGTCGAACATACGGACATCCGGTATTCCGATTTGTCCACGTGTACGCTTTTCTGGAGGTCGGGTGATCACATAGGTCATCATACGCCATCGATGCCTAGGCTCATTCTCCTACTCTGACAATATAAAGCTCTCACGAAAACTACGTTTTGAAGGGCATTCACCTCTACACAGAATATCGACAATGTCCCCCACACTCGCCTCCGCCCCTGGTAGCTGCTGCTTCTCTGGTGTAAAACACACAGGCACACCTGTTGGCCACGTCGAAGACCTCGGTGGAATTCCAACATACATATCTGATCCTCCAGCTCCCACACAGAAAGTGATACTCTTCCTGGCAGACGTTTGGGGCCCGCTCTTCGTTAACAATAAGTTGATTCAAGATTATTTCGCGTCCTGTGGTGCGTCCTGTCGCCAACGTTGTAAATTGCGGGCTGATAATGAGATTTGAATGGAACAAGGCTATATCGTCCTTGGGCCTGATTATTTCTTTGGCGACTCCGTGCCGAACCACCTGCCCGATCGTGATCGTCAGGCGTGGATTGACAATTCCCGCCAACCTGCTATCGATGCGTTCCCCGCTTGGCTAGATGCTGTGAAAGGAAAATATGGTACGTAGTTTGTTTCAGGTCGCTTCCCAATCACCGAAATATATACACGATATGTGCAGGGAGGGAGAACACCAAGTACTGTGCTGTCGGTACGTCAATACAAAATTAACGCCAAAAGACGCTGAAGTCCTGTGATCAGGGTACTGCTTCGGAGCCTCGTTCGTCCTGGACTTGTGTTCAGATGGATCTGTAGTTGCTGGTAAGTGATTCGACAGTTTTGAAGAAGGATACCCACACAAGGACTGTAGGGGCGCTGGCTCACCCTGCATTCCTCGACGAAAGCCACTTTGAGAAACTTGACGGTACGTTTCTTGTGCTTGATATATTATCTGGCTGCCATAATTCATTACATCAATACAGGGCCTCTCCTTCTCTCCTGCGCAGGTAAAAATTCCTTCTTTCAGACGTTCGCAATCGTTATCAAGCCCGCCGATTCCTAATTCTATTCTTATATGTAGAGGAAGACCACACATTCCCACTCGCCTCGCGTCGACGTGCAGAAGACATCATGGTCGCTCGTAAATGCACGTATTATTTCCAGGTGTTTTCAGGTGTCAAACATGGCTTTGCCGTGCGATGTGATCCGGCCATTGACATGCAACGTGAGTGGCCTGGTTCAATTTCTTACATGCCGAAATTGGCAAGATACTGAATGTCGATGCAGGGTGGGCGAAGGAAGAGAGCGCTAGGGGAATCGTGAGTTGGTTCGATCGGTTTACGGTCTAAGTTCGCTATGATGAGTACGTTTGTTGGGGGCATGATTGATGAGTTTTCATGTCTTGGGTGACGTTGAAATCAAGTGTAGCTCCACTTATCATTCGGTTATCTAGCGAATTGGAGAGCTAACAGATCCTCACGTGCGGCCTGTGGGATAAAGCTAAGGCTGGGTCATTTGAACGTTCGTCTGTGCACGGACACTAATATTATTCCCGATCGGTTCGGAAATGACCGAAAGAGTGTCCCGGCTTTCTACCCCCTCCCCTGATGAGAACGCACGCATGTTCTAAATCGCTGCTATCCCCGCCATCCTAGCGTTCTAGCTAACAGATCCTTATTCTAGGAGACGAGTGCCTGCAGTGGGTGCTAAGAACGTAATCTGCCTCGCGACGCTCACTCTGGCTTGAGCTTCGTTTATCCAAGCCACCAGTCGCTAAGTCTCGGTCATCGGCTTTCGATCATGGTTCCATGTATCTACGGAAATTACTTTTTCTGTTGCGCCGCATTGTTTGACTTCCAGGAGCTCAAAAGGTGACAATGAGCAAAGCATCGAACTTTTGCTTGTTATCTCCGCAACAGAAAATTCGTTCTCCCAGATCAGCATCACCCATCATGTTTCAAGAACATCACCCAAAACCTTGTACAGCAAATACGTACTTGGGCTTCGGGGGAAGCAGCACTATGATAAGAGTTTATTCGCTTTGCGACTGCTGATGCAGGGTCATCACAATCTGTCAGAACTCGAGAACTACACTGTGAAAGACACCCACCACAGCAATCTCGGCAACATTGTAATGTTTACCAGGGTACACACTGCATTTCCGATTCCTTCTGTGATCATATCAAAAGCTGAGACACCCCTACTGTTTTAAAGATAACAAACAAGATGTAAATCGAGCTTGCGAAGCTCCTGACAAAGTTGTCGCAGATCCCCTAGACATCACTGCTATGGCGTCCAGATCCACCACAGGCCTTCCGTTGGATTCTGCCAATATAATGTCAACAGTCCTAGAAGGCATCTTATACGGCGAGTATCGCGAGCTCCAACATTCACACCTACTAACCTAGCGTCCTTCCCAGGTTTCTCAGTCCTCATGTTCATAGGCACCATGTGGACATTCACCTACAAACAACGCATCCGGGACATCAACCGGCCAGTCGTCGTGGTTGCCACCTTGCTGTTTGTACTGAGTACTGCGGTTAGCTTCTCATCACACTCTCCCGATATTATCCGCTGAAGTCTCCCAAGCACATGATCGTAGGTATCATCCGCCTCGAAGATGGACTGACGGGGTATGGCGTCACCTTCCATGGCGGGCCAGCGGGGTTCTTCGCAGACGTCATTCAACAGACATTCGCGACCAAGAATACGATAATCACCTTACAAACTCTGCTCGGCGACGGAGTAGTGGTGCGTTCATCTGCAAGCTCGAAACCCTCCTGACTTGAAAATTCCCTTATCTTTCTGAAGATCTATCGATGTTATGTCGTGTGGCAATCTGTCTGGATCATCATCCTACCGTGCATGATGTGGTGTGGCGTGGCAGGTTATTTACAATCATACACGGAAAGCTGGATGCTCTGACATAAGTGGTTTCGAAGCGTTTGGGATTTGCATGGTCTACGCGCAAGCACCGACTACTGATGCCAAAAATGTTTTCGGTAACGAGACTGGCCATTGGATCACGGCCTTCCTTTCCTTGACGCTTGCAACTAATCTGGTCAGTTCCGGTAAGTTCTCTTCTGTGCAAGCATCGTGTCAAATGCCCATAACACCAACAACCTGTCCATGCGCAGGGCTATTGGCATACCGCATCTGGACAATCGAGCGCAACGTCTCCGGAGCATACACCACGAATATTAAAATGCCCATACTACGGGTACTCATAGACGCTGCGCTTTTATACTCTGCAGCGCTCTGCGCCTCGCAGGTGTGTTTCGCCCTCTCGAACAATGGGTTTTATGTCATGGGGGACCTGGTATGTTATTCCGCTCGTCAGAACCGTTGATCGGGGTTTGATCAGCCGTGTGCTGTAGATCATTCCTGTCATCTCGATTGCTTTCTACATGGTGTTTATCCGTGTCTCGATCAGCAAGAATGTCATGGAGTGCCTCGAGACTACTGTTTGTGGAGGGATGAATGAGTCGGACAGAAGATTTTCATTGAGGTGTCCTGTGCAGCCTTCTGTGCAGATTGGACACAAGGATGATATCCTCCTGACCGACAGAGACAGCAGAAAGATAGATACAACATTATCTACCCTTGTATAATTCACTGAATCCCTACTAACAATCCTCCTGCGTGAGGACGACTCTGAAGAACACATTCGCATGTGGCTGTACATTACTTTGCCGACTTGGCGTTACGAATTCAAAAAAAATGCTGAACCGACTCACTGATCGACTCGTCTGCACATCCAAAAACGCGAGAAACGCTTGAATCCACGACGGTATAGTTATCTATCTGTTGATCGTATGTAAAGAGCGGACGCAGCTATCAAAAAGCCGCATGTACGTGAGCACATCGCGTACGGGCATAGCAAAAATGAACGAGAATAGTAAGTAACGTACGTGCAGCCAGCAGCACCAGGCAACTGCACGATTATAGCCATCAGGGTAAATAGGAAAGCAAGAGTTTAGGACGATATATCAGAGCGTGTGCGTCAGTGAAGAGATGTTAAAAAAAGAAAAGTAGTCCATCCGTCGTAGTTCGCTAACTCACTCGTATTCTCTCGGTGAAGGCGACTTCACAGCCAGCGAGTCGTACTTGCTATGCGTCCCGTTCACGACGCCAGAGGTGTATGTCATAGAATCAAGGTTCCGAGAGCGCGCTACGATTTCGGAGGCGATTTCGGTACCGTATTGCTCTGCTAGTTGACTGCGGCGAACGGATCAATACATACATGCGGGGATAGATAGGGAATAACATACCTGGCGTAATTATCCATGATGATACCCATACTTGCCATGCTGAGCCTGTACGCCTTGGGCATCATGCCTTTGCCGAAGCGATATGTTACGTGGTTTGAACACAAGAGGCCTGCGAGCATGATTACGAGCTGGAGCGGCACGAGGGAGAAAGCGATGGTGTACCAGAGGTACAAGACGCGTTTCTCAAAGTTGATGTATGCCTCTTTACAACCTGGGAGGACAGAGCGGGCATAACAGCTTTGGGAGACAGTAGCTTCGACAAAGGGGGAGTAATATCCGCAGCAATGGAGCTTATTCTGGATTCGGAGACGGCCGTCTGCGCCGAGATCGCGAGACCACTGGGCATTAATCTTTCCTTCTAGGTTGAATACACGTTGTTTGTAGGTTATGTAGCCGGGGGTTACGAGGAGGGCAAAACAGAGCCAGAGAGCGAAAGTGTAGACTGCTAGGAAAGAGCGATTGTTGAGGAGGATGCCGGCCCAGCCGATTACGGAAGTAAGTGAGGCAAGGACGGCAGCGGCTGTTGAGAGAATGAGCTCTGTTCGGTTGCCTACGCGAACAATGTCTGCGTGTTCGAAGACGTCAAACCAAGTGAGAAGACAAAAGATGAGGCCTGCAAGGGCGTATATCGATAACTGGAGGAGACGTATGAGGAAGTAAAAAAGTGTGCAAAAGGGAAAAACTACTGACTGCAAGATTTGCGATGAAAAGTGCCCATTTAAACCTGTTCCAGTGCATGTGGGGACGGGTGTGACCACCTTCCTTGCCACCAAACCAACGACCGGTGATGCCGTCGTAGTCTTCGTCGCCCTCTGCGGGCATACGGGCTTCACTGCTCTTGAAGGCCTCCCTGCCTCCACCTCTCTTGCGCATGGCGGGATGGTCAGCATTGGACTTTGCTGGTTTGCGTCTGCGGGGAGTGGGGGAGAGCAGGCCAGAAGAGAACTTGTTAGGAAGATAGTTGACAGAAAGGGAGATGTCCTTTGAGAGGGTGGTGCTGTCTGCGCGGGGAGATGGGGGGGCTGAAGAAGAGTCGTCAGCGGCGAAGAGAGGGGCGGGGGGCTCGAGGGGAATCTGCATGTCTGCAAGGATTGGCCTGGTAGAAGGGGTAAGTGAATAGGCCGACTGGGCGTGAGATGTGAGGGAGGAGGGTCGGCGGATGTGGCTGGGTTCGAAAGCGATTAGAGCATGCAAATTAAAGACGTGGTTAAAGAGGAGAGTACTTACCCGCTAAAACTTGGGTGGTCCAACATCTGCAAGGGCGTATTTACTCAATTGCCCTTTTAGAACACGTTACCGTAGTATCAGTTTTTCTTCACCAACGTACAAGCCAAGCCAGCCTTGACCCGAAGTACATACTGCGTCACAACATCCACAAATACCTCATGCGCGACTTGTCACATTTCATTAAACGCGTGACCGACGCGTCACGTCTCTCCTCACTACAATGTACGACACGACTTCACGTCCGCTAAAACGTCAGCGCACACTAAATATCTCGCCCTCACCTGACCAGAGGTCTTCCTCACTCACACCACCACCATGCTCTCCAACCACGCCGCTCCGCCCGCTCCCTCCGGCAATCCTACTTCTTGCACTTCCAGGCCTCCTGGCGCTTCCTCCGACTCATCCAGACTTTGGCTTTTCTCTTTTTCTCTCCCTGCGCTCATTAAGACAATGTTTAGCACTACCTGCTATAGCCCCTGACATAGAATGCTGTGCTTGGACAAGTTTGGCCGAAGTTGGCATGAGAGTCATGGAGAGTGGCTTTTGCTCGCAGGAGGGAGGGTGTGACTGGGCCGTAGGTATTCATGCCGAGGTGCGTCAACTTCTTTTTTTTTTTTACACGTGTGCATGCTGACAAGTGTTATACAAAAGGTCGAGAAAGCACTCAGCAAAGGCCTCCTCATCGCACAAAAAGTTGGTCTCCTTATTTTTGATACAAACAATTGACCCTATCATTGCAATTTAGCACCCTTCACTTCGATCACTTCGCCACCACCTCACACTCCTCCATGCCCACTTTGCATTTACATTTCCTTCCTCTTCCACGTCGCCAAAATTCGCACGTGCTATCCTCAGACGCCTCATTGCGTCATTTGTACCCTCAGACCCTCCAGGCACCGTGTATGATGCACACCTAGCACTAATCACTCAAATCACTGCACCGCACCCTTCATCTAATGCTACCACTAGTACCAGTCCTGCACCACCAGGTGCCCCAGCCCTCCAGGCAACACTTGCTGCAATAGATACTTTGATATCTCTCGCACGCAAAAACCACCACCCCCGGATTATCGCCCTCGCTCATGTCATTAGGTTGCGCGTCCTCCTTCGTGCGGCTGCATGGCCACAAGTTGGGGCTGCTCTTGATGCCGCAGAGGCCGTCCTTGGCTTGATTTTCGACAAGGACAGCAAAGCTAACGACAAGGGTCGAATCAATGCGATGACAAATGCCAAACTAGATGATGACGCTCTTCCCCGTTGGAACTCCATAACAGCTCACGACGTTAACGCTCTCTCGCGCGAATATTCCCAAGTGCGCATTACCTCCGACCACCCAAGTGTGGAACCCAAGCTAGAGGAGGAAAGCACGCAATCAGACCCTGCTCACGCTTCCCTTGTCATTCATACACTTCTCTCCGGTACCATATTTTTTACGTTCTCCGGAAACATTCGTGCAGCTGAGCAAAGGCTCGTCGCGCTCCACGAAATTATCGACAGCGGAGCACTCGAAGGATTCAAGGATGGTATAGTCCAGGCATGACTTCCGTTTTTCTCTCGCTTCTCTTGCTAATAATTGAACCCGTATAGATCCCTCTCCCACCGCACCCTCCCCTGGTAGTCGATACTACCCACCCACTCATACTTCTCCCGCTCGCATTCCTCGTCAGCGCTACTGCGAAAAGGGACCCGGTGGGCAGAAACCCAAAAAGAAGGCTCTGGGCAGAAGCAGCAATCAACGTTCTCAATACTGCGACAGAGGACATTGAACGTAAGTTTTGTTTTGTCGTGCCGTCAATCACCGTTGTGACATTTATCTATCTCCAGTGCCCCTCTGGGCTTCCCTAGCAGACAGAGATGAAATCATACAACGCACAGTAAGGCTCACAGCCGATCTCCTATGCGAGCTCATCGCCGTACGTTATCCATCCCACCTCACATCCCCCCTCTCATCCTAATAACACAGGTATCGATCCAACGCTCCGAATTCGACGCCGCAGAAACACACCTAAACGCGCTACTCACCCTAACCTACACTCACGACCTCTTCGACGCATACAGCGCCCGCATCACCCTCCACGCCGCACACCTCGCACACGCACTCGGAGACACCGAGCGTGCAGGCACATGCTATCGCATCGCCAAATCCGTAGATGACGAGCGCAATACAGGCGCTGGATACGTAGGTGCTGCTGCATGCGCCGGGGAAGCATTATTGCGCATCGGACTATGTGCCCAGACCCAGACCCAGGCCCACGCGGACCCTGGTATGAATGAAGACGCCAGCAGCGACTGGTTGGACGCTGAGACGCATACACTAGCCAAATCCGCGATCCAGCGATGTCATGGGATGGGAGGGACGCTTGAAGCGGTTGGGAAGGTGGTCCAGGCGGCTGTGGCAGGTGCGAGAGGGGAGATTGTCGGTGCCAAGTGCGTTTTTTTTTTTTGCTTCAGAAATGAGTAATTGATTTCTGGCACAGATCGCACCTGAAATCTGCGCTGTCTTTGTCGACGTTGGCGGGCGAGAACCATCTCCGCGCGTTGCTTCTTGCGCAAGTGGGCGCGCAGTATTTGCATACGGCACCTGCGCATGCTATGGAGACGTTGGCGGTGTGCGAGACGTTGGGGGCTGGGATGGGCGCGAAGCAGAAGGACGCGGATGGTGGGAAAGGTAAGGGAAAGGAGAGAGAGCATGACAAGGACGGTGGCGATGGGTCGATAGGCAACGCCCCGCTTCGACTCTGGGTCGGCGAAAGATTCCTCGGTATGTTCCTATTTCCTATTTCCCTTCGTTTATGCAGTTCAGCGCTGACAGACAAACGCAGAAATATTCAAGCGCGCGAATAAGCCGCACCGGGTGGCTAAGCAGGAGGTGTATAATGCTATGTATCGGGGTGCGGTAGAGGGGATGGTGGGTAGGCCGAAGTGGCCTTCCGCGGTGGAATCTGATCATGATGGGATGGAGCCTGCTGACGGGGAAGACGTCAACATGCAAAATCTTGATCCAGATCCAGATGTCGAGATGTAGGTGCCCGCACCTCGTTTTCGTTTGGGGGTGATGGCCCGGGAGGGTGATCCACCTTGGACGTTGCAGTTTCGGGCTGATTGGACTGACCTCACTTAAAGTTATTGGTACTCGCAACAACACGCATAACATACTCAACGCCTGATCGCATAAAGTTTACACTGTCATCATATAGCATATCAGCCAAGTATTACACAGTCACATGGACACCCCTGTAGAATAACGCCAAAGGCCAGCTTAGTATCGAGTCATTGTATAGTCATTGCGCGATAATGTCACGCATGACTTGCTCCATTGCACCTGAGTTTGTAGCATATCAACCAAATATTATAGCCGAACTAAGGATAGAGCTGGCCGCAGTAAGGTAATTAAGTAGCACTGAAGTGAGAGTAGGAGAGGTGTTAAGCGATACACATGAGGTCAGAAACGTCATAATGGAATCCACGAAAACAGCCCCAAGAATGCCACGGCAATCAATACGCAATACTCACGCATTTACCCTCCCACTCCTGCCAATGCCTCACTACACCCTCCACGAGAAAATGCGCGACATCCTTCCTCGAAACCGCCCAGCTGCATTCCAGATCCCCTTCTTTCACTCTGTACGCCTCGCTTCCTTTACCTTTTGTGTCCGCACGACACTCCCCGTCATTTAAAAGCGCGGGCCGGATAACGACGATACTCTTGAGTTCTCCAGCACTGGGCACACGGCTCGTCCAACCAGCACCGAGGATCTTTTCGCCCGGGCTGTCTCGTGCATCCCACTTCCACCCAGCACAATGACTCACGACCTCCTCCGCGCCGCATTTGTCTTTGTGTGGTTCGGATAAGAGGTAGCCATATAACGGTTTTAGGAGAAGGGGAAGTGATTTGTGGGAGGTCTGCGTGAGGCCAGCAGATGATATGGTTATTATCTTTGGGTGTGGGGATGGGAGAGTCTCGAGGACGTTAATGAGAGATTGGGCGACGAGGTTTGGTGGGGAGACGGTGAAACCTTTTGTTAGTGAGAAGTGGGGTATTCCGCCTGATTGGTTGTATATGGGTGAGTAAAATCTTGACTAGCTAATTTGTAAAATGGGTTAGACGCACCGACTGTGAAGATGAGGAAGTCGGCTGGTCTGCCGTCTTGATGCTGCGCCTCGGACCATGCCCGGCTGACATCGCTCTTCACGAGTGCATCGCCTTGGACGAGGTGGGCTTTGCCTTCCTTGATGTATTGTTGGATCGTCTCATCCTGATCAAAGACTTGTGGTGATCGCAGAAGGAATGTAACGGTAGCGCCAAGAGCTGTCGGCACAAGATGTCAGAACATGTGGGTGTCAGGGAAAAGGGGTTATTTCACCAAGGAGCCGGATGGCAGAGAAATAACCTATGTTTCGTGAACCTCCGATAACGAGGACTTTGGAGTTTTCCATGAAGGTAACCTGGTCAGTACGGTGGATGAGGATGTTGAGTTGAGGATGAGGCCAAGTTGAAGCTTTGAAGTTTGAATATGGGTCATCTACTAACGCGGCATCCCTTTTTAAGTATGACCGACACGGTGGGCCGCAGCGAGATGCCGTCGGAACACGTCCGCGTACTACACTGTGCCTAAAAGTTTTGATCCTGCGCTGCGCAGCATCACGCCACATATCATATACCAGTGCGCCAACGACTCAGTGAAAATGGACGGCATGATTCATCATTGATAGATAGTCAAGGCTGTGTTAATCAATTGACATACGCAAAGTTAGAATATGAAGAAAAGTGTCGAGTCAGATCGGGTTCGGGACAGGCATACGATATCAGCACAACACGTCATACGTACTTGATCCAAACATTTTAAACTCTCCATGGTTTTCCGGTATACGCTCTATACCACGGGCCTCGATACCACCAGTAAACAGTGTTGGAAGCAGTGGACCTCTGGGGCTTGGGGACGACTTGGAGTAGACATGGTGATCGTTGGGTACCTGTATTCTCATGGGGATTAGCCTGTTCGTCATTCATGATGATCAATTGACGCGTCCTGGTTGCCATTGACTCTCACCCGACTCACGCCAACTTTAACGACACCCCCGCCATCCAATGCCATCCTCTATCACTGTTTCCACGACCTTCTATACTATCGCCTATCAACTCGGCAGTCCGTTCGAAAAAATCATGTGTCACTAGTTATCGTCGACCTCGTGGAATATGGAGAGGCATGTGGTCTTTTTGTATTTCTCTGGCAGGTCTTGTGCATCCATTGACAGCCGAACTTTGCGGCGGGTGCTACCATCAAACTTCAAAGGCGACGACTGGAATCACTGGATACTTGATGGCGGTAAAAAAGGGTAAAAACAAAGTATATGTTCCGTTTCCTGCCTCATCGGACGGGCCAAAAACCGGCCCGATCTTAACCCAGTTTTATTGTAAAATTGTGCTGTTTTCCGCAAGTTTTCCGCATAAGAAATCAATGGGTACAGTCACACGGACACACACCACTCTGATCAAACAACCTGCTGCCAGTGCTTAACACAAATTACACGCTACCCCGAGCTGTATTTCGCGAGGAGTCGGGGACTATCTCGAGCAGCCGACTTCACAGCAGCTTGAAATTTACAGTGGGATGTGAGGATATGAAAAGCTTACATAGGACCTTCCGAAGACACCCACTCACTCTGCGTCACCGATGTAGCAACTTGAAGCTCCTTGTGTGGAAATATGAGGGAAAAAAGAGCGGATGCACCCTGAACTTTGTCGCGGTTGTCATGGGATAAATCGATGGTGGCTGGCGTAAGTGTAAGGTCGCTCTCGCCATCTCGAGTCCTCACCATTGCGTTTGCTTGTAAAACAGGTAGACCA